>JAOEGS010004175.1:22509-64629 GCA_025447755.1 Corythornis vintsioides
TCTCCAGAGATGGAGACTCCACAACCCCCCTGGGCAGCCTGTTCCAGAGCTCTGTCACCCTCACTGAGAAAAAGTTCGTCCTTGTTTTGACCTTAAACCTCTTGTGCTCCAACTTATACTTGATGACCCTGGAGGTCCTTTCAAACCATAATGATTTTGTGATTGTGATATATGCAGCTTCAGATCCAAGTTTAACAGGTTCTCACTTCAAGAGTAAGTTTACCACCCCCTAAAGCAAAATGAAGACAACTCTTTGATGATTTTAGAGCACTACCCGGCAGCATTTGTTAAGAAAGTTGTTGCAGAGGTAGAATTTCCCATAAGCCCCCAAGCCTGAATGCTAGGACTCAGACTGTGTGTACAAGTTTGTCATGGTGTCTGGAACTTATGTCATACATTAGGGTTTGGCAGCATTGCTACTTCCTTCTCATTTTCTGTTGTTCATTAAAACATGTTGGGAACAGGGCTTAGGTTGTTCGTCTCTATTGCATAATCCTTTGCTTTAAATGCTTATCAGAAGGTGGGAATTCAAAAGGAATTAAAGCAAAGAAAAAGTCCATTGATGAGAGCAATGACATCTGCGGAAAACCACCGGTGAAGAAAGAAGTCAGAAGATGCATCAGGTGTGCTGAAGACAGAAGGGCCAGACTGCTCCTCTCAGCCACTGAGTGTCTGCTCGTTAGATGAATTGAGTAGTAATAAAGAGACAAAGCAGCAGATCTGGTGCCAATTCTTTGGGAGTTTGTCGACAACATCTGTGCTCATGTCAAGTGCTCAGATGATATCAAGATAAACTGGGCTCTCCCACAAACAGCAGTTTGTAAAATCTAGAAAGGAAATCTGGAACAGGGCTGAGAATTAGCTTTGAGGAGCTGCTTTAATCAGCTCAGCTACAGAGCAAAGACTGCTTCATATTGGCGCATTCCTGTGCCACTGTGTTACTGCAGGCAGCTCAGCACTGCACCCTGGGTTGGCAGCACTGGCATTGAGGTGGAGCTGCATCGTGTTTCTGTCCTCAGCTACCGGCTGGTGGTAGCTCAAAGCTGTGTGCTGGGCTGTACTTAGCTTTTCCTTGAAGCTTACGGCCGTCATGCCGTGGTTTGCTTTATTTCTTTATAACCGCTCAAGGCTGCGACCGGCTCTCCAGCCCCTGGTGCCTGCAGCACTCATGTCCAAGCCCTTTCCAGAGGCTGACGTGGCAAAGCAATTCTCAGGCACAGCTGCAACAGTTCCAACGGATCCTGTCGCACTCAGCCAGCCCAACGCGCATCAGTCCCATGTGGAACAGGTAAAAATTCAGCTCTATTTACAGCCTTCGTACCAATGTGGTATGAATCAGCAAGGGGAAGGGACACACATCCATAACTGCTCTGGGAGTAGACTGCTTTGCTTGCTCCAAAGGAAAGCAGAATTTATTCAATGCAATAGGTCAGTTGTTCAGTACGACATCCCCAGGGAAAAATTTTTCTCTATCAAGCAGCAACAAAAATAAATAGATCATTCTGTTCACCAGCCACTTAAAAGTACTACAGCCCATCTGGACATGAAAGAAGATTTTAAGAGAGAGTAACCCATAATAAATTAAAATTCAGTTCCTTATTTAGGAAGTTATATTCTCTATACCACAACAAGATAATGGGAAATAAGACTACAGGAATGTACTATAAACCTAGGAAGACTTATCAAATCCTAAATTACAAGGAATATCTGCAAACTGTATCTCACTACATCATTCAAGTAATGATTTGATACTTTTAATATCTTCCTATCAAAGCATGGTATCCATCAAAACTCTCTCTGATTAGGAAATGCAAGCAGTATCAATTATTTAAATGAGGGGCACTAGGGGAAAAAAACCTCAACAAAACAAAACCATCACACTGAAATATAAAATAGTCCCAGACTATCCAAAACACTTGTTACATTTTACAACACTGGACAGAGATTCAAATATTCAAGCCAACCCTGACTAACAAGGTCTACTTAACATTTATGGATATATTTCATTTTGTTCATAAGAGGATACATTATTGAATGTGACTAGAAAAACATTTATCGAGTATGTTTCTTTTACTGATGAAATACAAGTAGAAATGCACTAAAGGAATTAATAAGTAGCCATACAAAGGCCTCCTTTGTTTCTTCTGAAGGTGACTTTTGGAAGCACAAATGAGAACTCTTCATTGCTCTGAGCTTCAAAAGTAATCCAAATACAAAAAATCCCTGCTGCTTGTATCTCTACCATCAAAACCCAAATACAGGTCCTGTGCTTTGCCATCAATGCCTCACAGCTTCCCAAAGCCTGCTACATTTTAAGGAGAACAGACGAAGCCCAAGAGACGGGGCATAGGAGCACACAAACAAGTTCCTGATAATCCACAGGAAAGGAGATAAGCAGGTTTGACCTAGACCCCCTTGAGAAGGAAACAAGAGAAAGGCATCTTTCAACACCAGTCCCAGAATCACATGCTGCTCCATTTACCATCATGGTGGCCTGGCAACAAAATATTTCAGCAAAACAAATAACCCTGGAAACACTGTAGTTCTCAAGGCAGTTTTTCTCTGGGGGTGGAAAGCAAGGGAAGAAGGGGAGATGCAGACAGGCTCTGCTGAAATTCTAGAGTCCCATCATGTGTTTCTGGGTTGGACCCCTGTAGATTTTGCACCATGGAAAAACTTTACCTGGATCATATCAAAAGACCAGAGAAGTCATTATTTGCTTCTCTTGCCATTTCCCTCCCTCTAGCAAAAGCCATCACACCACCACTGTCTTGGGAAATCATGGGCAGAGCGTAAGGTCTGGTGGGCTCAGATACAGATAAACTTCTCTGCTCAAGAGGAAAATAGGTAGAAGAGTTTCTTCTACCTCCATTTATCCCAAAACCAATGCTCCCATCTTATGCTTTTTTTACCACTCTGCAAGGCTCACACAGTGAAGTGCTCTGAGACAACTTTTACTTTCCTAAGATTATCAGGTCCCCACTACTCAAGGTGTCACTGCACAGGAAACTACAACCACCTTTTCATATAGGTCTGGTCTCATATTGGACAGCATGAACAAAGAACATTTCTCAGAAAACACATCTCTCAAAGGCTCGTATTTGGTACAAAAGGGTTGCTGAGGTTTCATTCCTTCACAGAACCCAGAAGCATCTCCTCTCCACCAAGGGAAGCAGCCAGGGTCAGTGCTGTATCTCCCATCCCCAGAACAGACCTCAGTAAGTCATGATAAAAATCAGGGTTTTTTTACAACTAAGGTGCCAGTACCAGTACTTAAGACAATGGTAACAAAGCTGTGGAACTTTAGTATCTCCCTGACAGCATTCAAACTGTGCATCTGCTTTCAGACTCGTTCATTTTTATATGCTAATGTTAAAAATATGACTTCTCTGTTCTCAGGACTGGAGGTGCTCAGAAGCAACCACAGGGATTTCCAGCTCAGGGCAACACATCCAAGCAGAAGGCAAAAAAAGTTACTGTGTGAAGAACAACTCATGAAGATCCTGGGCCCTGCAAGGATCCCCCCCAAATCTCCACCCTGACAGTAACAGTCACTTCACAATCAACAGAACTTTCAAAGTGAGGCAGACATGGAGCAACATATGATGGAAGGCTCACAGGAAAGAGTAACATATCTTTCCAGTTACAGGATTTTCCAGTTTGAAGGTAAGAGCAGGGCAAGAAGGATGGAAATGACAGTTTCCCAAGGGGGAAACTAAGGCAGAGAGATTAGTCCAGCTAAAGCGTGAACTCATAAATCCATGGGCAAGAACCCAGGAATTCTCAATAATGTTTTTTATTCTCTGAATATTTTCTAATCTTACTACAAAGCCTGCCTGATCCAACTGTACATATTTACTTAGTATTCTCTTAAGTGACTTACAAACTGGCAAAAAATAAAAAAAAAAAGAAAAGAATTTTAAAAAATTAAAAGCACTGGGATTTTTCATGAAAAGCTGGATTCCCTGGTTGGATGCAATGGCAAATTTCATTGCACTCCAGATGATCCTGATCCTGAAACACACATCTACCAGACTCACAGGTTTGTGGAGGGTCCATCCACCCAGCCAAACCATGATGCAGGGGATCTTGGCTGTTTGGCAAACTCTTGGTAGCTTGGGGCAGAGATTGCCAAACAGAAGAAGAAAAAAATAAAATCTTTACACAGTCTCAAAAGTAAAATGATGCAGCATCAAAACTTATATTCTCAGACCCATCAGTTCTAGGGCAGATATCTTGTTTCACAAGCCAGGAGTAGTGCTACCCCTTCAGCACGTATTTCATTATTAGCTTCACATAGCAGGACTTACTCTCTTACCCCATCAAATATTACAAGTTCCACAGAAGCATCTGGCTTATAGGGACAGCATTTTAGCCTACAAAGCCATAACTAACCTAGTACCTTAGGTGTAAGAAATATCTTTTTGCCTGTAAGGGCATATGAAGGTGTTTTGAGCTCCCTGGGCCGACAGAAAAGCTGTTATTGCAGGAAAACCCCCTGAGGAGGTCCAAGACACTAAAAGGCTGACTTGCCACTGGGCAGGCAGAGCCATGGAGGAGCAAGAGGAGGAAATGGGTGGTGGAAAAACATCAGTGCAGCGAAGTGGTAGGGTAGGAGATGCATGTAACAGTTGTAACTGTTGGGAGCCAAGGATAACAACCATTAAAACACAGGCAAGAATATAAATATGAAACAAGCAGTTTTAAACTGCCTCACCCCCTCCTTAAAATATTGTGAGGTTTTTTTTCCCATCCATAGATAATTCACTCCAGTAATTATGCCTGGCATGATTAAAATCAGTCATCTTCTCCTTGAGAACTTCAGAAGTATTTTGGTACAATTCACAAAGCCATCATTTGTCCATCACATTAACAGCATTTGTATTACATTTCATTGCCAGTAGGACAAGACAACCCAGCATAATGCAAACAACTGCTAACTAGTGCCCACTGGGCTTCAGCAATTCCTACCATCTGAAAGGTATTTGAGGAACCTTCATAGGTTTTCAAGAAGTTTGCAGAAGTGCTCAGTGCACTGCTTTCCAGCAATGCTCTACTCCTGTTGCCCAGTGGGTCAGTTGATGCTCAGGAATGGATGCAATAGGGAAGAGGAGCATCACAGGGCATGAGTTGTTCTCTGCCAGCCTCTCACCCCTACAGCACTGCTGATAGATGTGTGAGGGGTTGTTTTTTTTGCTTTTAGTTTTTTTTTTTCCTCAGCATCTAAGTTCAGCTGGACTCCTGGAAAAGCAAAACCATGTATTGTTCACCTCAGGGTGAAGAAGAGAGGAAGTCTCAACTATTTAAGAGACTCAGGATTGTCATCTAATTTTTTAAGTGCCACACATGGCAGCAGGGGTTACTTCATTCAAGCTAAAGCAACATGTTAGTAGCTTTCTTTCCTCCCCACAACACTACTTGATGGATGAATTAAGGAGAGCAACCCTGAAGGGCAAACTTCTCTTAACCCTGCAAAAGGCATGTGAACTAAGTAGTACAACACTTCTGGGATGCATTCAGCATGTCCTGGCCTCAGGCCCAGGAACATAAATCTATTCCTTGCACTGGATTGAGTTTGCTTCAGTCTTTCCATTGGACGCAGTCCAAAGACCCATCCATCCCAACAACAGTGTCTCTGCATCCCTCCATCCACCCTCACATTTTGGTAAGTCTGGTCACCTACAATTTCTGATTGCACCAGAGTAAAGCCCAGGCCTCAGCTCGTCATGCCCAGCTAGTAACTCATGTTGCATTGCCACTTTGAGTTCAGGGAACCTGGTCTGCTCTCACATATGGGGACTTCTCAGAACATTTTTAGCAAGAAGAAATGTCTTCAGACCATGGCCCCATCAATTATACTCAACAGCACTGGTAGCAGTAGAGGGGAAGAAAAAAAAAAGCTTCTCAGGGGAAGAGGAGACTGAACTCATGTTCGTGCAGACAGGCTCATCAGACCCTTTCTTGGGTTTCTTATTATAAGAGAAAATAAAAGCAAGACCCCAGAGGATCAAAAGACAAAGTGTCAGTGTCAGATGATTCATGACTGCCCAGTTCCTCTTCATTTCAAGAGTGACAAAGTAAAATAAATTAAATCCAGCTGACTAAAACAAGCCAACCTAATTCATGGATGAACCAGGAGAATCAAAAGCGTATGACAGCATCAGCAGGAAAGCCTTCTCTTACATGCAAACAGCCCTCACTGTGTAAATGGCCAATTAATTTATGGGAGCCAGATGTCCCTGTTTATGGCTGTTGTTTACCTTACTGCTCTGCCCTTTGATGGATTGATAGATGTCACCCTTTTTCAGCAGCGGGTGAGCATCAGAGCCACTGCCTCCCAAGCTGAAAGCTCTTGCTACACTAAACTTGACAGTTTTCCTTCTCCCCAAACAACAGCTTCCTATTTCCAGACTTAATTAGCAGTGAAATACATTTTCCTTAGGAAATGAAAGATGGTCCTCCTGCTTTTAACAAATTCTTGTACAGAAAGTAAAGCCAGACTCTCCCTGTAACAAAATGGCTAGAGGTGCTGGTTCCTGACACATACCACAGAACTCCAGCACTGCTAATGCAAAACTAAATGTAATGCAGGAAAAGAGAAAAGCTTTCCCAAAAGATATTAAGGGGTGGGGGGGAACTACCAAAAAAAAAGACGACATTGGCTATAGCCACATCAAAGCATCAAGATAATAAGCAGAGCAAAATTTTTTTTTCCAAAAAGATATGCTAAAGTTTTGCAGTATACAAACCAGTTTTATATTTGAAGTGTGCTATAAAGTAAAATTTAAGTTGAAAAACAATGGGAAATTTAGCGGAGGTTGACAGAGATTAAACTGTTCTAATTTGTTTGGTTCACTACTAAAATCTGGAGATAAAAAATGAAACAATAAAAGCATCTGAAACAGAGGTAGAAACTAATTAACAGCTATATTGTTAAATGAGAATGACCACATTCTGTCCTGTTTTTAGCAGATACTCATCAGTTTTAACATGCAAAATGAACTTGCTTGTGAGAGAAGCTGCCACAAACTGGCACCAATGTCCGTGGGTGCTCTCAGGGTTACAAATGCCCACACTTGCTCCCACATGGCCACGCACAAGCCAAGGGCTCACAACGGGGAAAATGCATTTTCTTACATCCACCAAACCCAACAGGATAGATGATGTTCATCCCCTGGACACTCCTGTGCAGGGAATTTCCAAATCAATATGCTGCTCCAGACTACCTTTTAACACCAGTACTTCCAGCAGTCCCCTCTGAGGAGCATGCAGCTGGATACACACAGCAAGCAGCACCCGCCCTCCCCTGCTTGGTGACCATAATGAGGAGCGAGGTGGGGATTGAAGCTGGACCCACAGTTCTGAACCAGTAAAATACAGCAAGTTCTCACTCTGAGAGTTTTCCCTCCCCCTGTCTTTTTATTTTTCATATTTACTCATTTTGTAATAACAATATATTTTAATTAAAAAAAAAAAAAAGGTTGTGTGGAGCCTTAGAGCTTACATGTTCTGTCATTTCAGAGTTTTGGGTGGGTTTTTTTTTGGTTTGCCTTTTTTGATGTGGTTATTCTGTTTGTTTACTGATGTTATCTACAGTTGTGCTACAACAGATTTTGATCTCAGATTCCTTTGTAATTGTCAAAACACCCACTTGGATGCAAGCAGCTAGGGAGTTTGTTTGGCACCTCCGCATCCATGCTTGGAAACTTAAATACTTTAGGACACTGAAGCCCTGGATCTGAAAGTCCCCACCCTCCATCACCCTACCCCCAAACCACTACAGAATAATTTACTGCAACACATGCTATTCCATAGCAAAGAAAATCTCTTTTCAAAAGCCCAAGCTTGTAAGTGTCCATGCAATTTATTTCAGCGACTAGTTCATTTTTTCCAGTGGTCTTTGTTACAAAATAGTATTAATCATGACCAAATCTTGAAGCTTATCAGGTCATTTTTTTTTCTGAGATAAAGCTTCTATTGCTTCTAATCTGTTTGTAGTAAGAGCTGATAAATTGAACAGAAACAAGAACTGAGCCTAAATACCAATAAAGGAGCACTTGATAACAAAACCTCCATCAGAGAAACCGTTTCCACTTCGAACACTACAGCTGAGATAGGAGAGAGACATTAACCTTAGTATAACTATATGCCTGCTTGCTTAAGTACCATTCATTGGGACTGATACAACCAGACTAATTTCTCTGTATGATCAGAGGATTATTTACTACTCAAACCAGTTTTACCATTTAATTTCCTCCCCTTGCTACTGCTGTACATGGAATGCTGCAACCTCCCAGTCAGGATGAAGCACCAACTGCTAAGAGAAGGAAAGCTATTCTCATCATTTCCCAGAGCCTTTCAGGTTTAAAGATCAATATTATATTTTCTTCTGCAGATTTTAATCTGTTCTGTCTTCAGTTTGAAATGTTCTCAGCAGTGAACATCTGTTAGAAAATCTCTTACAAAACCCCACTTAGTCTATGGCCCTTTAATCAAAGAAGGGTGAGGGTATTAAGAATTTAAAATAATATATCCAAGTTTAAAAACAAATACATGTGTTTTCTATTTGAGAATGTGTGTTATTACTTTCACATTCTGACCTGTTAAGTACACATGCTCTACCACAAGTCTCTCTGGAATTTTGGCAAGAACAGGCATTGATTTAATAAAAGGCCTTATTAATCGTAGGATTGTATCGTTGAAACTTTGCATTTACACAGCACATTACCATTTTCAAAGCACTCTAACATTAAATAATTCAAACAGTCTGTATATTTGCATAGATGGATGCACATGATTGTAAAGGAAATTATGAAACGTGTTCACATGTTTCTATCTGAAAGAAGTTATAAAAACTAAATTCTTGTGTAAATTGAAGATAGTTCACCATTCTTGGCACTGTGTTAGGACAGAAAGCCTCAAACCAAAGCAAAATCATTCCAGCATGTTTGATGAGGATTTGAGAGTGGGATTTCTCTCACCTGCCTTGACTTGCCTTCCAGGTAGAGTTTTCCATCAGTGCTGATCATCCCCACCCCTTCACAGTCAAAGGAAAGGACTGGTTCCAAAGAATTTCCTTTTGATGACAACCTTCAGGGATGTCCAATGTCCCCAGAAGAACTGACTTCTCATCATGGCCTTAATTGGGCCTATCTGGTGAACTCAGACCCAGACAACTGGCATATTTTTGCGTTCCACAGTGTCTACATTGAGGCAGATGAATTCAGCTTAGTGTCTGGCAGGGGGGTTGGATTTGATCTTCGGAGGTCCCTTCCAGCCCCTAACACTCTGTGATTCATTTTAATACGACAAGACTCCCCTTCACAAATAGACAAGCAAGACCAATTCCGGGGTCAGCTTGAGGCAACCATTTGTTTAGCAACATGATGCCTTAATAAGATTGAGAAATCTCACCTAGAGCTGCCTGAATGTGAGAGATTGACTTTACAGGGGAGGAGAGAAAAAAAAAAAAATTTAAAAATCAGCATACCAAAAAGCTCCCAGATAACTTCAGACCCAATCAGAACTCTAGTGAAATCAACAGCAGAATTTTAACATGTCGGTGGTTTCGATTGTACAACAGTCCCAAAAATAGCTTCAACAGAACTCAGTCTATAAACATTTAAAAAAAAAAAAAAAAAAAGGAAAGTTTAATTCTAACCAGAAAACCACTACTGGATTATTCTTAATGAAAAGAGACAGCCTAGCACATACCCAAAGCAGCCTCAGAAGTTTGCTGACCAAAGGATTTTAGGAAAGGACAGCTGGTAGATCCATGCTGCCTACCTGTGCAGCTGCCTAGTAGGAGCATGGCACTTGCTTTAAGCCCCTCCACAACCCACTGAGGGTTTGCTGGGGTTTGGTGCTCACATGCCATCATAACTGCTCTGCCAAACCCACAAAGCCAGTTTTCTCTATGGTGGGTTAAGAATGCATGCCAGGAGTATGAACAAGATTTGGATTAAAAGGAAAAAAAAAAACCCAACCATAAAAAACCCAACCAAACAACAAAAAAACCAACAACAAAACAAGGCAAGCAGTGGGAATGAGAATCCCAACTGCACTGCAGAAGGGAATAGAGCCGTGCAAAGGGAGAAAGCATTACATGGTTC
This sequence comes from Corythornis vintsioides, assembly GCA_025447755.1. Taxonomy (NCBI): domain Eukaryota; kingdom Metazoa; phylum Chordata; class Aves; order Coraciiformes; family Alcedinidae; genus Corythornis; species Corythornis vintsioides. The sequence continues at coordinate 32,622 of JAOEGS010004175.1, forward strand.
TGCTGTTGTCAGTTTTGCTGACGAACACTGAAACATTAGTAAGAAGTTGAAACATGAACTAACATGTGTGGGATGACTCCTCTCATTATTAACCCACGTCCAATGGTCGCAATCAGTAGGATGGTTTTCCCACACTGAGGATCATCTCTCATCCTCTGCACTTGCACCAACTCCTGTGATTTCCCTGGGGGCAGGAAGGAAGTGTAGGACCTGTGTTAGGGGGAAACTGCTTTTCCACTTTCCTGGCTAAAAGCCCAAATCATGCCAACTGAGACAACCTGGGGCCTTTTCTTGCTCTTGGGCAAGTATTTGAAAACATGCAAGAACTATTTAACTGTTCCTTTCTGTCCCATAACTTTCATCATCCTTTTCACCCTCCTCTGTTCACTTTGTAGGTCCTCCATCTTGTTTTGGAGAAGGGAGAAGACACACATACTGTTTCAAGATGTAGGTGAGGTCTAGATTTCTCTCATCTCTCCCAGTAATTACTCACTCCTCTCCCACATGCACAACTATTTATCTGCACCACATTTCATCTGTCATTTTATCGCCTGGCACTCAAGCAGCTGTTGAGAAATTACAACATGAACATGCCACATGTAACTTGTCATTAGAAAACAATTCCCAAAACCCCACATAGTGGAGCAAAGCTCCAACCCACCCACACCCATGTTCCTAACAGCACACATTTAGCTTTGACCTCAAGGAAAACTCCCTGGAGAGCTCCTAACAGATGTGTCCCACAGGCTTGTCCTGCTTTTATAGGCAATGCTTAGTCAAACATCCCACCACACCTTTCAAACTACTGAGAGTTATATCAAGAAGTTTGAGGGAGATTGGTTAGTAAGAGACAAAGGAGGGACAAATATTGATTAGAACCATGCATTTCACAGAGATGCTTAAAAAAAAAAACAACAAAAAACCAAGAAAACAAAAACCAAAACCAAACCAAAAAAACCCAAACAAAAATAAAACCACAAATAAAAAAAAAAAATCAAAATAAGAGCTTATAATTTGTGATGTTAAAAGTTGTCTCTACAAAAGTTACCTCCTGGACACACAAACACTAAGAATTTGTATCTTGTCCTGCCCAGATAATTTCTGCATCTATAAAAAAGAGTGCACGTATATATGTTAAAAATTACAAAAATTCCAGCTGAAGGAAACAATAATTAGATAGTAAGCAGTGATTTTACAATACATTAAACCAAGTTATTTGCACATCTGACTTCCTTCAAAGTCCACAACTACATTATGCCCAACCAATACATCCTCGAAGAAGTTTGAGTCTTTTCATTACTTCCAAGAAATGCACACTTATTTCACCTACACCACAAAATTTCTCCCTCCACTTTACACAGGCAGGATTACAGCGGTTTATTCTAAATAGGGATCTATAACCTTTGCTTTTCAGTTTATCATCACAAAAACTCAAAGCAGCTCACTTTCAGAGTCCATGAAAGTACATTTTAGACAAACTATAATCCTGCTACAAAACCGAACATACGAACATTTGCAGAAGACTTTAAGCCATATCATTGAATCACGTTCTCAATTGGAAACAGTCTTACAAAAATAAACACACATCTCGCTGTTTCTACTTTTTTTTCCCCGTTTAAAAGGCAACTTGCACAGACTCCCTAGCCTTCAGATAACTAACAGTACCCTGACATCCTGGTGATACTCATCACAGAGACATAAGTCTGAGAGCTTCCCCACAACAAATTCCCAGTGTGCTACTTCAGTACTGCCATGAAACACACAACTCAAAGGAGGGACTGTCAGGCAGAGGTTTACAACACTATTTGACCTCGAGTCCCCAAGTCACATCATCATAATTTTCTCTTTTATGGAGCCATGGTAGGATGTTAGTATATACCAAAACCTCCCTAATTACTGTGATTTCCCTTTGGATAATAATCAGGAAAATATATGAGTCCATGAAATCTAAATGGTAAACAACACACAAAGGGAAAAGAAAAACTGGGGAAGGCACTAATATCCTTGTTCTTGTGTATATAAGAGCCTCCCTCTGGGGCTTAAGCCTGGTAAAATTCCATGTTTACACTGCTTATTAAATTCAAGTATAGAGAAAACATATGATGGTACAGATTCCTTTAAAGGTTTTATTGCTTTGAGTTCAGGTCTGGTAGAATTATGAAGGTCTTCCCAAGCAAAAGCAATAAAGGCTTTACAGCATCCTAGAGAGTCTGCGTGTTTGTTTTTATCTTCTTTCTAGCCTTGTTCTTCTGCTTCTCCTCCTTTGAAGCAGAATAGAATGTTTTGTTGTTTGCTGGTAGAAGTCAAATAAGTTTTCTGCTGCACAGCTGTAACAAAATTCATTAACCCTTTTCTAAAAGGGAACTGTACATAAACATAACTATTAGAGCAAGAGTCATCCATCCCTTTACCTTGTCCACAGGGGAAAATAATCACTACCAATAACCACTACCTACAAGCTAAATCAGAATAAAATTTGTTTGGACTAGAGAAAGTAAATCTGCCAATACAGCTGCAGGAGCAGAACTATCCTGCCTTTGAGGCACCAGCAACTTCCCCTGTAAAAACCAGCACAGCCATCAAAGGCAGCCAGCAGCTGAACATTAAGTTTCACTCTGTACCAAACATACAACACAGGAGATTTGGAGCCTCCAGATAATACATGACCACCTGTTTCTCACTCAGGCTCATCCCACATGGCCCTCATACCAGTGTGCTCACGCTGGGGATACGGTTTCATTGCCATGCGTACCAGCCGTAAATCAAAGCAGGAGCCTTTTGGTTAAGTGCTGTTAGCACCAAGCATTGCCTTCACATCTGCAAACTGCAAAAATAGTTGCAGTGCTAGCAGCACAGAATTCCCTTGTGTGCTTCCAAAACAACAACAACAAAGATTAAAACAAGTAACATAACCTAATGGGCAAGTGTCAAGCCCAGAGCTTGAATTCCTCCTCATCCTTTTGATCCGCTGCTTGTATTTAAAGACCTCCCAGGTTATGAAGCTGCCACATCAAGAGGCTGAAGAATGAATGACAGCTGCAGACCTCACACTGCCCATCAAACCCAGTCCAGAGTCCAAGAACCCATGAGAAAGACTTTGTTTATTTTTATTGCAATGTACAATATTTTTCTCCTGTGTTTGTTCTCCCAAATCCTCCTCTCTGTGCATGTGTAATTGACTCCTCCACTGACTCCTAGCTACCTTGGAAAACCATGGTAGACTAAGACCATGAAGAACACATATTCTATTACAAACACTTAAAATATGTTCTAAAGATCCCTACTGACTGCTTGTTTCATTCTTAAAAAGCCATTCTGATGTTCAGTGCGGAAAGATCAATTAATGGCAAGGAAGTATCACTGGACTTAAAGAAGACAAAATGTTCCCTCTCTGACCCTTCAGGATTGACTGCTCACTCTGCAGCTATGAATGTCCTCAGGGGAGAGCAGCTTCAGCACCAGGGCTGTCTACAAGATCTGCCCTGGCATTGCAGAGCAGCAAACACAGCCAACACACACTTGTGCCAATGGCTTTCTCTCCAGCCAAAAGCCTGTCTCCACGTTAGTCATCCTCAAAGACAAGCAAAAGAGCGAGAGAAGAAAAGTACAGATCTGCTTCAGTGGTTTTCCCAGTATACAACCGTTTTCAGAGAAGAGAAGAATTCAACAGCTTTGCAACTGAGCACACAAGTGCCCTGAATAAGGGAAATGCATTCCCCTCTTTGGAAACTAAGGACCTTACATACGCCTGACAGGCAAATTTTACCATTATTACCAGCAGTTATTTTTTGGCATTACTGTGTTACCTCCTCCCAGTTATACACAAGAACATGGCAGGTATTGCATAAACACAGAGTAAGGGTAATCCCTTACCTGAGAAGTTTTCAACTCACATAAGCTAAGAGCCCAACCAAACCAAACCAGGGGCACAAAATCCCCTGATGATCACTGTAGTATCAATGCCCTAGCAGCCAAGTTGTTTGGGTTTTTTTATTATTTTTTTACATCTTGATAGCTACAGAAAGATTTATGAGTGGGAATGATGATATGGCTTTGCAGATGCCTTCATGCAGCTCCTCCCAAGCAAGAAGGTGCTTGTTTGAAAAAAATGTGAGAATTGAGCAATGGAGGAGCTGGCACCAGCTCTGTGTTATTTTTGATGAAGATCATTTGTTTTTCTACACAGTTGCAACACTAACTGAGGTAATGCAGAAGCATGCTTTGCTCTATGAGATTACAACTCTACAACTGAAAACAGAGCACATATTTCTAAATGCAAACAGAAACAAACTTTTTGACATGTTTGACAAATGACAATCAATCATAACCCAACACATGAACCTGTGTCCAAGAGGCCTATAGGACCCAGAAAAACCACATCAGCCTTGAAAACCTCCACAGTCACAGCTTTGGCAAATAGATGAGCAAGAGCTAGAAGTAACTCAGTCCAGTGAAGAAAGTCGCTCCCTAACATCAAACATCAGCAGCAAGAGACCAGGGAACCTCATTGCCCAGAAAATGCAGATCATTATGGTAACTAGTACAAGTTATTAATGTCCAACACAGCTCATGGGCTGCACATGCAGGGCACAGGGCATCATTCAAGCTCCCAAAGTGCAGCAAGCCATGTCATTAAAGAGAAAGCCCACTATAAAGCCATGTTAAGTCCACCCTGCTACTGAAGGTTTGAGCACTCTCTTCAAGCAGTTAAGGACAGAGAGGCACCAGCACAATGAAAAGTCCCAAACAAGGCTCTTGGCACCAATTGCCAAGACCATGCCAGGACAGTGATCCCAGGGAGACACCAAGTTTTTGGAAGGGATGGCTACAGCACCTCTACCTCTTCCTGGGCCAAAGACACAAGCTTCTCAGCACATGATGGAAGCAACCATCATGCAGCAGCTCATTAATGGGACATTTCCAACTGTAGCAGAAGGAAAGAAGGAGCCAGGAATACCTCAGGGAGGGTTCATACTTAACAACTAACAAGGCAAAAAGTAATAAATGAAGTGAGCTGAAATAAAGAAGGGTGAAATGAAGATGTAATATGCATCACATCTGGTTTTGTTTTGTTTTCCCCCCCCATGAACTGTAGATATCACCCTACAGGTGGAAGGAGACACCTTCCCTACCCCTTTTAAGCCCATGAAGCAGTTTACACACATAATTGACTTAAAAAAACATTCAGTATAAGGCCCACAGGAGAGCTTATCTTCCAGAATATTGGAGGAATATCAACAATTTTTAACTACCTTTTTGGAACTTCATAATTAAATAATAAAAATCCCATACAATTACAGTTCTATCCATATAAATTTAGGAGATCAAAAAGTTGCATCCCATTATGATAGTGCTGTATAAGGCAGAAATGCAGCTTAAACTTCCAAAAAGCCAATGGGAGTTGGTCTGCTTATGACTTGGAAAAATCTTTCTCCAAGATAAAGGAATGTCCAATTCAACAGAATCAGCCAAATTGTACTTGTTAATTCTTAAGATAATGGATTACAAATGTCTGCTTTTTAGCAATGCCCAAAAAAAGACCACTAGAGATACCCTGTTATTTATTTTTTTTAAAAAAAACCACACAGAGCACAAAAATTGTAACAGAAAGAAAAAGGAACAAGCTTATTGTAAAATAAGCTTGTATAATATAATAAATAATGTCTGAGAGGTTCCAGGCAAAAAATATGTAGAACTAAGTGAAGTACTTCAAGCCAGGGTAGACACCTGCAAAGCAGATATCCAATCTATTACTCATAAAGAACTATTAAATAAAATTCTAATTAAAAAGCCCAATGTTTTTTCTGGTAGTTCACTGGCATTCTCACAGGAACATCAAACACATGTTAAAAAACTTTGTTATCACTTGGGGAGAAAAAACATCCTAAGGTAAAACACTCCAGGCTTCAATCTGTAAGCACCCACAGGGTGAGAAGCACCCACCATGACTTGGAAGCAGGGGTGCAAAATAAACAATTACTATTTTCAATTACTTAAGCTAAAAAAGTAAAAACCCTGAACACTCAGAGACTTTTTTTTAAACTTGTATCCCTGCAAGACAAGGACAGTTGAGCAGCCCCAGCTACCTCCTGAGAGCTGAAGAGCTGTAGCTACATCAGCAACATCATCTCTGGGCATGCCAGAAGCTCATCCCTTCTCTCAGTCCACCCTTAACCTGGCACAGAAGCCAGTAATCTAAAAAAGCACAGACATTTAGCCTGGGAAGGTTCTTTTGGCCATGCATGAAAAGGAGAAATACCTGGGAAGACACGGTTGCAAATAATAGGTGCAGCAGAGGAGGACACAGTTGGGCCATTGGGTGCATCCAGCCAGGAGCAGAGAGCTTCTTAAAAACCCCAGCTATTCCTGTTCTTGAATTCCCCATTCAGCTGTGTACGCTGGTCACAGGCACTGCACATCTTCCCTGCTTCCCTTGGCCACAATCTCATTTAAGTAGTTTTAACTTGGACAGGAGATCACCCACTGCCACAGCACAGTGTCTTCTAAAACTGTCTAGCTTAAACTAAGGCTCAGACTGAGGAAAGCCTCTTCCATTTCTCTCAGTCATGCCCTGATGAACTGGGAATCCCTTGAGAAGCTGCTCAGAAGTCCTCTAGTGATGCTGTGAACTCTGTTGCTCAACTCAGGAAAATTTACATGGGAAGTTTTAGAAAAGCAATTTAAAATTTCATCTTATATGCTGAATACCATCAGGGCAAAAGGACACTCGCAGTTTGAGACTCAAGTTCTGGACATTTTTCAGTTTTTATGACAGCTGATGGGTAAACTGATTAAAACGGTAATAAGGACACAGGTCTAAAGGTAATCCCTAGAGCCTTCTCACAGAATCACAGAATGTTAGAATGTCTTTTAATGAACAATGCAGTGTATTTCCTGCAACATCCATGCTGCTCCTACCCAAAATACAACACTGTACTCCAACTACAGCCTCCAGTTCAACAGAAAGTTATATTCCCCTTCAGAAAGGGCTGCACATTTATTTTTTTGTCTTGGCTATGAACAAAAACAAGCTAGAAACCCTTCTAAGCACAGGCAAAGTTTTCTGCTTTTGTGCACAAGCCTTGAGAGTCACAGCAGGCTGGTCCTTAGCACTCCCCAGGCACCCCTGACCTCTCAGCCCCTTTGTTTCCTGACTTGAGATAGCTGTTTTAAGAAAGCAGCAGGATAGGAGGAAAATGAAAGCACACATCCCTATTATCTCCAGTATTTGTCATGGTATGAGGCATCCCAGCTAGCTCAGCCCCAGGTCTTTAAGCACTGTAGAAGTGTGCTATAAAGTCTTGTTTTGGGGTTTTTTTCATGTCTCATTTGTTTTGTTGTTTTGGGTTTTCTTTCCCCTGATAAGCACAAAGCATGGGGAAAGCCATCCTGTGTGCTTGTCCCACTGATGCCACAGCATCATTCTTGTCTTGTCAGCTCAGCGTTAGCAGCACCAGGAGACCAACTCAAAGGCATCGCCACTGGCAAGCAGCTGTGCATTCCCAGTCAAACACTAACTGTGTTTTAGTTTTATCAACACTAGCAATCACTATTTTCAAAATTTTATGCTGGAATGGGCCTTTTCCCACCAATCAGCAGTTCCTGTAAGTCAGACATTGCATAAAAATCCCATGTCCCTCCAGAGAAGATTCCCATCCCCATGACTAAACAAAGCCAGGAAAAGGAGGACCTGGATGCAACAGAGGAATGAACAACTTAAAAATAATTTGAAGATGCATTTGAACTGTGGTGAAAAACCCTGACATTAAGATTTTGCAATTATCAGTTCCACTGCTAAAAATCAAAGTCCTTCTTTGACAAGCTAGAGTTCAATGACAAGTGTACAAATACTCATTTAATGCATACCATAGAAATTCTGCACTGCAACCCTTGTGCATCATGCCCTAGTTAAAAGCAGCTGAAACAGCTGGACCAGTAAGAGACGATGCAGAAATGAACCCCCAGCCCCCAGCTGTGCTGGTGGGTGCCCAGGAAAGCTGGGCAGAAAGCGGAGACAAACCTCAACCATCACTTTCAGTGTGTGCATGGTTCAAATTTCTCTTGCAGCTCTATCTACTTGTAGGGAAAAGACCCCAAACCACAATCCTCCAGGGAGATGGCAATTTCTAGTGAATCTGAAAAATCATGTAAACAAATAGTATGACCCTATTAGCAGTAGAAGTACAAAGCCCCAGAAGATGGAATTTATATATGACAGCAAAGCAAGATGTGAAAATACAGGAATGCAGTGAGAAGGATTAATATACAGCATAATAGTTTCTTCTAATAATTTGAAACAATAAGATGAAGTCATCATCGTGACAAAGCTAAATTCTCCATGGCTTTTCTGGTGGTCCCTTTTTGTCTAGCAAAAAAACCAAACCAAAACAAAAAACCAAGAATGAAACAGCACAAAGAAATGGCTGCTCAAAGCAGGTTCCCAAGAGGCAGGGGACTGCTGCAATACCATTTGTGTGCTTTGGAAGAGAAAGCTCCTGGTCATCTCCAAAATCAGAGTAGATCATCCTTCAGCAAATTTCCAGGGTCTGGGCAAGAGGCTGGTTTTGGAGAGGCCATCCACCATGGTGAAGCATCCATGTAGCAAGAAGCTTTGCAGCATTTTGAGAATTGGACTGAACAGAGGTAGTGATGTGCAGGTGGTGAGTGGCTATGACTGTCACACTCTGGCTATGTTTTGGGAGCACAAAGGAATAACCAGGGAAGAGGCAGGGAAGTGTCACAGGAGTACAGAACTGGAGGTTCTCATCAAGTTTCTCCAGTTAAAAGGAGGCACCAAGAATATATCACCCATTTCATCATTGCCCTGCCTTCTACACAGATGAAAAACTGGTTGGGTTTTTGTTTGGGTTTTTTTGGGGTTGGGTTGTTTGTGTTTTTTGTTTTGTTTGTTTGGGGTTTTTTGTGTATGTTTGTGTGGTTTTGCTTGTTTGTTTTTTTTTTTTTTCCTTTAATACCATTCTTCACAATGAGGAACACAGAACATGTTTCTTTAGCACTGCAGCATCATGAAATGCAGGATCCCATTAGTGCATCACTTCAGCCAGGCCTGACACTGAATAATAGAACAAGACTGCCAGGACAAGAAGATTAAGCTTAACAATTCCCTTTGGGAGCTGGAGCTTGAACATCTGACTTCATGTACATGTCCCAAACCACCAGCCTCTTCCAGACTGAGATGAACTAGTCACCACTAAGGGCTATAAAGAGCTTCCTTTGCAATGAAGCATTTATGTAGCTGTACAGATCAAACTATTTTTTTTTTATGTAGGCCACATCAAAACTGTAACACAGAATTTTCCATCTTTTAACACTGAAGACAGGCAAGGACAGGAAATGCCATGCAACCTCCAAACTCACCCTAGTTTAGGAAGAGACAGGAATCTTGACTTCAAGGCAAAAGGAAAAACAATTTTGCCATCCATGGCACAGAGATTAAAACCAAGACATGAACTGCTTGTGTTGCGTCTCTGCCCTGCGGCACCCAAGCTGCCCTGGACCCCCTCCATGGAGGGCTGGTTTGTCTGACGCCTGGAGAGCCTTCAAAGGAAGGCAGAGCCCAAGAGAAAAAAAGCTGTTGATTGCAGGGCTGTGTCCATCACTGGGGAGAGGGCTGAGAAGCAGAGGGGTGGATTCCTCCAGCACGATGGGGAGGAAGGAGAGCTGTGATATGGAAAAGGACCATGATGGAGAAGGATGGCAAAGAGCTGTGGGACACAACTACAGTGCTACACACATAGCAAGTGCCACTCCTAGGGACACTGAGCTTCTTCCAGCTGCACAGACAGACTCCTGACACAAGTGGAGCCTCCCAACCCACTGCAGACATGTTAGCAGCCATACACTGTGGTGCATTAAGTCATATAAGCAGCTTTGTCACTGGTTTATCCCAGACAAGACTTTTCTTTCATTTACAGCTTATAACTTCCCCATACCACAGCTTGGAATTGCCGAGTTCTAGGAAGGGAAAGAAAAAGGGTTCTGGTCAGTGGGCAAAAAAAAAAAAAAGATAAAGCTCCAACCTGCTTAACTTCCAAGCATGCAAGTATTGAAAATAAATAAATAATAACCTTACAACTGGCATTAAGGTTTAGGGTTTTGTTTGTTAAGAAAGTATTAGTTATTTAAATTGCTAGAAACAGTTCTGAAATATCATGCAAGCCCTGGGCTGCTAACCAGCTACTCTGTAGGTTGCAGTCAGCTTAATAAGCAGCAGAGAAGAAACATTATCTTGCTGATGCTGATGACATGTGAAGAGGCACTTCCAGGTCTGACAGTCTGTAGGACTTCATCTTGTCTAATCCTTCCCAAAGAAGCTGCTTGTTTTTACTTTAATTGATTTTGTGATTAACCCCTTAAGACAACAAGGGTCAACAGGGAAGGAGTTGTGAATCCACCAGAGCTGATAACACTGAACAAGATCTTTACCTTGTGTGTGCTTTGTCCTTGTTTTATAGAATTTGCTGCCACTTTCCTGTCTGCACCACTGACACATCAGCAGAAATTCATGGCATCCCAGTGCCGTACAGTGACTTCTTAAGAATCATCGTTTGGGTGGGAAGGGACTTTTAAAGGTCATTTGGTCCCAAACAATTAATTTCTTTCAAAGTCCAAAACACGACTTCTTAGACTAGAGCTGAGCAGTTATGGAGAGAAAACAAGGCCACGGGTCCGACTGGCACTCCTGCTCTGGGAATATTTGTGGGCAGCAAAGACAATCCTCCCAAATTGCACCGTAGTTAAAAGAGAACAGTGAGCAGTCCCCAGCCTGGCAATGCAATCAGTGCCAGGAAGCTCCTTGCTCAGACAGCTCCACCAGTGAGAGGACGTGACCCGAGTGTGACGCTCTTTCACAATGAGCTGCTCACACCACCCAAGGACTGACCTCTCCCAATCCCAGACAGTGACCTGCATCTCCCATCATCCTTTCTGGAGCAACACTCTTTCCATGATGACAGCCACTTATCTGTACAAGATAGTCAAGATGTTATCATTTTTGAAAATTCAACCACTTTCCATGCCAACATGCCAATGCCTAAAACCAAGTATGTAGAACCCTAAACAAGAGACACAGGGTGGCTGTCAGCCAGTGAGACCAAGAAAAGCCTCTAAAGACCACTGCAGCAAAGATCTAAAACAAAAGCAAAGTTTAAAAAAAAATTAAAAAAAAATCATTAGTAGCCACTTATAAAAGGTTCAGAGAACTTGACACAAAAGAAAAGCTCAACCCAAGTTAGCTCCTAATGACAGGAATTCCTAAAGAGAAAAGTTCTTTGTGCAAAGAGCAGAGAAGAGGGGAGGGGGAAATATATATAGATAAAAATTCCCATGTCACTAAACCTCTTTCTCCAGCTTTTCACCAGTCAGAAAACACATCATTAACAGTTAATGTCTACATAATGGTTGTACTTTACCACCACTTGATTTTTTTTTGAGCTTAACTAGCCTTGTCAGTAGACATAGCAACTTTGACCACAGCACTGACTGTATATAAGTATATACATAAAACCTCTCTGTCAGTATTCCCACCTTTCAAACACATCTCAAAACCATTTAAGCCTCTCTTGCCCTCAGTAATCAGCCACTTATGTCCCACTTAAGGCTGAAGTTTATTATATACGATCAGATGTATTTCAAATTCCTATAGAACATCTTATATTAAAAAAAAAAAAAAGCCTATTTTCTGTCAATAAACAACACAGACTTTGCCCTTTGAATTGCTCTTCCTCTTCCAAGGGTAGATGGATCTTTAGCTAAAGAACACAAAATCAAGCTTGTTGATTTTATGCTTTCTTTTCTTCTTTTAAATCTGTCTCCCTTGCCACTTTCCTATCCCATAGGCACTGTGACATTCACTGCTGGTGACAGGTTATGTCATTCCAGCTTCTCACTTTTCACTCATTAAATTCAAAAGCAGCTGCTGACAAATTGGGACAACTGAATTCTCCCTTGCTTCAGATGAGCTGCTTCTTTGAACACATCCCCTCAAGAAAATGTTGTTTAGGATAGAGAACCAAATTTATTAATGAAAAGAGTGGAAACATTCGAACTTCCATACCTCTGGCACAGATTAAACCAAAAGGAATAGACAAACAGATGCTTTCAGGCACATTCTGTTCCTCACCAACCTTCTGCAGTTATTTGGGTCCATAGGGGATGTGCACATGGGAAAGGGCTGAATCTCACAGAGCTCCATCACCTGGTGCACAGCACCAGCATGTGACTCAACCTTTCCCCAAAGCCCAGGTATATGGCTCTACTCAGTGCCCCCATATACATGAAAAATGGCAAGGCAGCTTCTGTGCAGCTATGTAAGGAAGAAGCCTGTTCACGTTTGCACTCACACTCAATCCAGCAGGCTCCAGCGGTCTGAGTTTGCCAGATAAGCTCTGAGCAAGAATGTGAAGTCTGGGTGCTGCTCCAAACCCAAGCCTGAAATCTCTGCTGCTGGCCCGTCTCTGTTTGACTAGCACAGTCCATGATGGATGACTTGCCACTGCTTGGAGTCTTACAGAGGAGATTAGTAGATACCTCTCTAAAATAAGAGGTCTTAATCTGGTTTCTGGAAGCAGTCCTGCAGTGGGGAATATCAAATACAGACTTAACCACCCTAATAATTCTTTCAGGCCTTAAAAAATAAAAAATAAAAAACCAACAACTAATCTGTAATCTGGGAGTGTCAAGCATCTATTATCCTGAACTGAGATTGCAAGCCTGTTGTTCCTATCAAACTGCATAAACCTCCTAAAATCTCACAAGATTTACCTCAAAGAAAAAAATTAGAGGATAAATACAACATGTTTAATAGCTACTGATTTGCTTATCAATAGATGGCCACTGCAAACAACAGTGCATCTAGAGCTCTTCCAATATCCAGACAAGCCTTGACTGAGCAGGCATCGTCACCCACATGCATCATGAACCCAAGTGCCTCAGGTGACTCCAGACCTGAGCACCCACTGGTGTGTGTGTGTGTGTGTGTGTGTGTGTGTGTGTGTGTGAGGGAATCCTTACACCCACCTCTTCCTCTGCACAATTCAGGGCAGTGCACACCCCTATGGACATGATGACCTTTCTTTGAAGATGACACCATATTTTCAACTATCAGATATTATTCCTATTATTCTTCCTCAAAAAAATGGCTGTGAAAGACTGCAGCTCACATGAGCTTTATTTAGTGAAGAATTACTAATGACAGATAAAGATAGATTAAAAAAAAAAAAAAAAATCACATATACACATTACTGCTTGGACTAGTATTTCCCTGAAGGCACCGCTGCACTGATTCAAATGCTGTAACTGGATCACAAAGTTCCTCCCAGAGCCAAGCAAACTAGGCAAAGCCTGCATGATGCTGCAGAACCTCTCTCCTTAACTGGTTAAAGATGATCTTACAATTTGTGTGCTAAATTTGCTCATCCAAATACTCATTTGAGAGGAAACATTTAGCTGCAGATTGACACTGATGCAAACTTCTGTCAAAACAGTGTTGTAAGCTGGATGTCATCACAAAATAAAAGCTTCACGTTGAGTTAGTTTCATTAAAATATCTTTAAACTTTCAGTCTTAATTAAGAGAGCCAATGCTTTTCATTAAGAGCATTTGCAACTTACATCAGCTCAATAATTTACCATTTTTTGTAGGTATTACATTATAAATATTTTATCCTGTCATATAAATATCATAATACTCATAAATACCATCTATATTCTGGTAACTGTTTCGTAGAAGGGCATAACATGGCACATTTTTACTGTCTCCACCTCTATGCAAGTACAAAACCCCACTTGTTTTCCCCAATCATTTCACCCACAGCCAGCCCACATCTAACAACCTTGAGCTGTTCTCAGAAATGTGCCCATCCAATATACCTCCTCACACTGCAGGGAGGCCCTGGGCAGCTGATGAGCCACATCACACCTTCCTCAACACCTACTGAGTAGGATAAAGGTTTTGAGATACTGAAACTCATTTGCCCTGTTATTTCAGCATAACTCTGTTTTTGAGTTAACAAAGTGTAACCTTATTACTGAAGGCTCATCATGTTAGTGCTTTTACAGCCTTAGATAGCATATTTATCTACCCAGATTTAAAAAGCTTAACACCACATGGAGGAGGAAGAAAGGCAGAAGACCACATTAAAGGGAGTGTAAGGGCTCCACTTCACATGAGTTACCAGGAGGGCTAATACCAATCCTGCAAACAGCACCAAAGAAATTCACCGTGCAGATAAGGGGCTGCACAAGGTGTTGTGGTGCAAACATTGCTGCCGTTCCCCTCTTTCTGGGAAGATTCCTTTTTCAGATCAGGCAATGGAAGCTTTGAGGCTCAGCAGTGTGAGCAGAGGAGCCAAATCTGCTTGGAGCACCCAGCGGGGCAGGATATAGGCAGCAGTGACCACATCCCCCTATTCACTGAGGTGTTGAAGTAGCTTAAAAACATTCCTTGAGGCTTCACACTTATTCTTGTAAGTGTGGATAGGGTGGCTTGCAGATGTGACTTGAAACTCCTGCTGAGTTCAGCCAAGCTCTGAAGTTCAGCACCTTCAGGATAAGGAAACAAAAGCCCTAAAACATGTATTTTAAAGCAGGCTTTACATGTATCACACACATTGCATTCTAACCAAACCCTGTCCTCCAATGTGCACAATCATCTCTTCTAGAGAACAGCACATTTATGAACAGTCTTTTAAAGATGGGCCTTTGATCTTGTTCCCAGTTATTTATTGAGATTTACCCCAGCAAGCATTAAAATGTGCGAACTAGTGGGAGAAGCAGATTTTCTATTTTACCAAGTTTAACAGATACATCTATATGCATTTTAAATATGACGATTTGTGCCAGCTCTGTTAATACAGTAATAGTTTCTGAGCAGAAGCAGCCCAAAGCTTTTCTAGCTGGTTGGGTTACTTCTCCATACTATACAACCCCTCTGCTCTCCTCCAACCCAAAGCAGTATTAAACACAAAGGGAATGCATGGAGATGTATTATACAGAAGTCCAAACCTTGAAAAAAGCTGCTCCAATAAACACAATTACACACGTGCTGTTTTTGCCAAGCCAGAGACCCAAGCAGGGTAGTGCCTCTTCATTTACATTCAGCCCTAATCTAACATGTCATGCAAACAGCACAGGAGGGAAAACGAAACCAAAAAACCTCCCAGCCCCTCTCCTACCCCTGAACTACCAGACCATCTGCAGTTTCAAAGAAATTCTAGCAAGGACAGCTCAACATCTGCACCCCATTAAGATCTAATTTGAAACAATTGGTATTCGCTATCTCTTGTTTTTCCAGGGTAGAGCAGCTTTGATGTCTCCCAGTTGACAAAAAATACATACGAAATAGGCATTAAAAAATATAAACTGGAAGGTAGGAATTTGTTCACATGAACAACAGGTATCAGTGTTCAGCAAAAAGAAACCAGAGCTCCAAGCTCTCGCGCCTCCTCTGGACACAACTCCTGTACGGGGCAGGCAGATGTTGCCTCGCTGCTTTGTTACTATCATGTAATGAGTAACCACAGCTCACTCAAAGGACATGGCCTCTTCCAGCTTAGCATTGGGAAAACAGGATTTCCCCTTATCCCTGGGACAGCGTTATCATAACTTGCTTTGCAAAACCTTTGTGATAACTGGAAGTTTGATTTGATACATGCGAGGAATGGCAAACCAAATTATGAACTCAGATGATTCACCCCTTGCAGATACAACCTGCACTTTTCATTCTTCATACCTCAACCCTCAACTATGGATCTCTGGTAAGGATCCACCATCTTTTCTGAATATACATTTTGCATAAGTTGCTTACTGACATTTTAAAGGAAGGGCAATTAAAGCAAAAATAATTAATTTCCAGTTCAATACAGTAGATGCCTGGTATTTTAATCAGCAGAGCAATAGCTTTCTATTTCTTTAACCTACAAAAGAATACGAATGTTATGAAAAACCATCCATCAGCTTCCAAATAATCCATGTAGTCAAAAAGTTGACATTCTCCCCATGTGTTTAATCCTGCTATGTGAAATATACACTTATTTTTATCCTTATAATGAAATTATTATTACTGGAAAGCTTCCCTTTGCTAAGTCACTCTCTGTAGGTGCCACACATGAGTTGAAAGCTTTATGAAGTCAAAAAGGGCCTTTGGTGTCCAACTAAGTCAGCTGGTGACCAAATGGCACATGTACTCTTTAAATACAGATTTCATAAAACAAAGCAGTTGCTTGCCTCTGCAAAACTCTGCCCAAGCCAGGCTTCCTTAGATAAGCCAGAGGTGGCTGAAAGTGTATTTAGCATATGGGAATTCTCTGGTTTGTTTTCATCAGAATATGAATAAGAAAGCCTGATCCTTATACAACTGCAGAAGAAAAAGAATTAAACAGAAAAGCTCCACTCCAGCCAGAAACACAGGGTGACTCTGCAGCAGCACTATGGGATACAACCCTATTTGTGTTCAGCTCTGATGATATCCATCCTGAAAAACCACCTGCCTGCCAGCATGGTCTCTTCTCCACATTTCACATTGGAAAAACTGTTGTAGATGAAGGATTGAAAGATCAAGACATACCTGGGGAAACACCAATACCCACCCAGGGAGACCAGCATCCTGCAATGCTGCTGGTCTCTGTAAGACTGTAGCAGACCCACCCTCCCCTGCACAAGCATCGGCAGGAAGACTTGAGGTCCACTAAGCAATAGCACATCCCAGCAGCCGAGTGCTTCAGTTTGGCAGAATGTGGGGAAACCGCTCACTTTATCACTGCAACTCACCCCCAAAAGCCCTCATTGCACCCTGACTTGCCCAGCACCAAAAAAGGAAAGAAACCTTTCATTTTGCCAGCAAATCACCAATGATGAAAGTACTTTCCTAGCAGAACAGAGAGGAGACAAGTGAGCACCCAGCACAGGGATCCCCCAGAAAGGACTTGGACTCCATGTAGCAGCTTCTGTAGCCTCAACCCACACAAAAATCCTTCAGTGGTAATGGAGGTGGGGGAAGAGGGATGTGTCTTGTGTTTGCCCTAGCTAGGTTTGGCAGACACCCCAAAATGTAAAGAGCAGAGGAAAAGCAAGTTAAGGAGATAAGCTTTACAAGTAATTGGGAGATCTTCCACCAATTCGCCAGGCAGGGGACCAGGTCACAAGCAGATGTGACTTGCCAGTATTTACTAGCATCCTGTCACCCGCACTGTGCGCAGAGGCCAGCTTCCCAGAATTCTAGGCTAATGTACACAAACTCAAGGAGAAAAACCCCAGTAACAGTGCTTTGGATTAAACCCATCCCAATCAGATAAATTTAGTTTTAAGTTGTGCTGGCAAACATGTTTTCAAAAGTCCTAGGTTATAAATATTTACAATTTCCACAGTAACAAAATGTGAACGAAAAAAAACAAACAAAAAACAAACACCCAAAACAAACAATTCAACTGTGTACAGCTCATAAGGAATGGTGCTGAGTGCCAGGCACAAAGCTTGGACTCGCAATAGTTTTAGGTTTTCCCCCTCTGTGGATGTTTCAACACATTGTTTAACCTACTGCTGCTGTCGAGTGAGGGATTTAATTCAGTGCTGCCCCTGGAAGAGGCTCTGCCTCTCACTCCCAGTTCCAGCCCCATCAAGCCTGTGCTGGCCCATCACTGGTGTCACTGCAGGGCAAACCAGAATAGTGACAGAATACAAATTACTGAGGACAAAAGGAGAGAACAAGATTGGGTTGAATTCCTAAATGTTTATGCCAGCAAAAGGGAGGAGATGGTAGAGGGATAAGAGGCATCACCAGTTGGAAGAAGCTACTTATGCTGCCACCAAAAGAGATCTGGTTTACATTGCCTGGGAAAATGCATGTTATAGAGAGGTCTTGTGTTATGTCCAAATGGATCTAAGAGCAGGATTTCTCCAGGAGTAATCCCTCCTGCCCCATAACCTGGACAGAGGTCAATACACATCACCCCAACACCAAGCACACTGCCAGGGACAGAGGGACACTGCACCAGTAAACTGGCAGTTCACTGTTCATCAATTTGCTGCAATGTGAATTCAGACTGGGGACTCTCTCTTGAACTCAAGGCTGAGGTGCCTTCACCTCAACCAACACCACACATCTGTGTGCATGTTTCTGCATGTGCAAACATCTGCAGAAAAACATACAAAACCTTATTCTGACAGATGCCTCAGGGCTAGTCTCCTTGGAAGACTTCTTTCACCTTAACATCTGGGCTGAGTGCTCCACCTTGTCTTTCTTCCCCATAAAGACCTGGAACACATCGAAGTCTCAGAGAAGTCTCCATGTGTGCCTTAAATTATGGCAGTTTTGAACGGCAGCCAAGATGAGGACAGGTACTCTATCATACAACCACTACCACTGGTGCACACGTAGAAAGGGGCAGCTCAGCCTGTGCTTGCCCAAAGCTGCGGAGCCAGCATTTGCTGAGGCATCTTGTACATCCCCAACTTGAGCCAGTAAAGATTAACAATAGAATTATAGAATGGCTAGGGCTGGAAGGGGCCTCCAAAGGTCACCTAGTCCAGCCCCCCTGCAGTGAGCAGGGATACCCTCAACTAGACCAGGATGCTCAGAGCCTTGTCCAACCTCAGTAGATTCTTTTCCTACCTCAAAGTCCCCAGATTTATCCATGAGAACTGCAGACTTTCAGGAAAGTCTGAGTTAACGGGGTATTTAGAGCAGGGACATTTTTGGTTTATATACATAAAGCTGACAAATTACTGGGCAGACTTCTGAAACCTCCATGTAAAGTGAATGAGGCAATTCAGCTTAGAAGCATCTCCTAATTAAAAGGACTAGCAAACCAAGTCTCACTCATGACTATAAAAAAAGCCTGAAGAACCAGCAGCTGCCAAGGAAAAGAGAATAGATAATAAATGCTCCCATCACACACCTTAAACATCCCTGCTCCCCTGCTTAGCATCTGCTCATCTTTTCTCCACTCCTTTTAGGAAAGTTATTCAAAAGTAAGGATATATCATTTTAGGACTTGTTACTTGAAGGTATTTTTTCAGAGTGCACAAGGGAAATTTTTCCCAATCCCATTTTGCTCTTGCATGGCAGAGGAGCTGCAAACTCCATCCCCTTGACTCCCTTCTACTCAGGGCACCAAGGTGCACCAAAGCCCAAAAGTACCTGAAAAAGGGGCTGACAATCTTGGACTGACCTAACTACTCACCACGGTCAAGCATAGAGAGAAAGGCGAGTCTGTGCCCTCCTTTTTGAGCTCCACCCAGCCATCCCATCAGCCTGCATAATCACGAGCCATGGGTGGTAGGTGTGCACAGCCAGCCAGAGGGAGTTTAAAATGCAAGTTCCATTCCAAATGGTGATATTTACTCTATTAATATACTTAGAAGTTCTTTGGATATTTAAATAGTAACTTGTGATTTCTTCTGTCAGAAGTGGAAGTGAGACACCAGAACCGTTTCCCGTGCCAGACTGGTAGCCCCACACTTGTTCCAACCTCCTGATGGAATTCAGCATCTCAATTTCATTATCTTCAATGCTTCCAGTGATAATATATTTTAAACACCAGTAAAACCACTGTGCATGACACTATCATTAGTAATCTATCAAATATAAGAGGAATTGCCATAGATACCAGGCAACACAAAGCCAAGCTTTTATCAGGAATGCATTTGAGGTCCTGGAAATACAGACTTTTCCTGACATTTATGAACTGTCCACGCTCCGAGAGAGCTCTTGTAGTCCAAGCCTTAGTGTGAGAGCTACTCTTTCTCAGAAATGTCTTAAGTTACGCCCTTTGGGAACACTGTGTGACATCAGATTTATCCTTTAATTTCTTGGATGGTTTAGTCTGAAATCACAGTCTGCTTGCAGCTGTCCTGAACTGTGCAGCCAATCTCTGGGGAAGCTGAATGCCATACCAGGGCCACCAACCGCCTCCTGTTACCTACCTACACTCAGATAAAAATAATAATAGTAAAAAAGATCTAAATGTCTCTTCAGCCATCTGACTTGTCCTCAGGCCTGAAGTGGGATGCCCACAACAACCATCATCATCATCATCGTCTTCTAAGGAAAGCTGACCTTTCAGCTTGGGCTGACTCAGATGCGAGCTGTAAACAACTGTAATTTGTCCTTCCCTCATATCCATTTGTCCTCCTCTCTCCAAAGCTGCTCTGCAGGGTTCAGCTGCCTCCCGGTCAACGAGCACTGATCCTCTTGTTCACAGCAGAAGACTCCCTTTGCTTGAAACTACATCTATTGCAGCCCAGTTTTATCTTTGCTCAAAACATAGTGCACAGTGATATTGAACAATGTCTTCAAAACCAAAACATTTTTTATCTTCTTTAACAAAAAATATAGCATTATTACCCCTCCCCAATAGCTGTATTTTTTCCTTACACCCCCCGCAACCCCAGGTCATCTGGGAAATCTACTCATCCCCCCACACCTTTCCCAGAAATTTAATGACATGTCAGGGGAGTTTCCAGCGAAGATACAGTGGCTTTACTGGCTTGACAGTTGCTAACCCGATCCCAGAACTATTGCAGCTCGTTCCTTTGGCACTGCAGCTGGTAGAGCTGTGTTTCCAATAACCCTCACATCTTTCACTCTGTGCTTTACAGGACATGTTATTGCATTGCTCTGACAGAACAGTAACAGCACTTCAAGGTCACCCAGAACACTGATCATTCAGTGTTACACTGACTGTTTCAACACCAAAAACATAAAGGTTGCAAAGAAAAATAACTTAGGGCTCAAAGTATTCAGCCACTCAAGAGCTGATGATACCAGCAGGAGCACAGCCACAGGGTTGGCTGAGAACCTCTGCAAGGCAAGGTCTCCAGAGGACTGAAGCAGTTGTGTTCAAAAGCATGTCTGCCTTTCATAACCATATCTACAAGAGTAATGAAGAGATATTGCCTCTCCCCCACAAAACATAAACCTGCATAACATGACTGGTACATGACAAACATGCTGGTATCTCATTAATTGCACATTGCTCCCTATGAGCACAGGTCAAGAAATTCTCCATTCAAAGCACTGTGAAAACACAGTGCCAATTAACTCTCTAGAAGTAATTTGCTATTAAAAAGTCCTGATCAGTAACTTCAAGGCATGAGCTGGACTCTTAACATTGTGGTTTCTAAACACAGACCTACAGGGTTTTAGCCACACAGAGCCACTTTGGTGAAGGTGAGAGAGCCACTCTCAGCCCCACAGCTCAAGATGGGTTTGGTATCTGCTGCTTTCTTCAGCAGACTTTGGCTGTCATGAATGTAGTAATTAGACTGCCTTGGTAATGACAAACACCAAGTGCAATGTATTTAAGCTGACCAAGCAGAGCCCACTCAGGGACCCTTGAGCACTTATGGTCACCCAACATGATTCTACAACTCCAAATTCAAGTATAGAGATGTAAATGCAGCCAAATCCCTGCTGCTTTTGGCTCCCAAGAAACTCAGAGCCTCCAGGAAGAAATGTCATGGCCCATGTCTCAGATTTCAGAACATATCACACCAAAATGTTTTTAATTGCAAACATCCAAATCAGTGAAAAAGAAAAGGTGTTTAATAGACCCGATTACAGTGTAAGTCTCCACACCACCAGCAATGAGCAGAATGTTCACTCTCCTTTTCAGTTGTGTGAAAAAACAAGGTTTCAGCCTGGAATGGAAGCCTGATTGAGCCCTAAAAGCCATCAGGCAGAAGGGTTAGGGTATAATGCCAGGTTTTGGATGGTTTTGGAAGCACTTGCAATCAAATTGCAACACTATGGCATGTTTTAACAATGAAAAAATTACTTTAGGAGCAACCAGCAAAAAATGGCTAGTATCTACATCAAACCATACACTACAGTCGTGATCAACAAACTGAAGGGTATTAAACCCAAATTTTATTTTATTTTATTTTTTTTTTTTTTTTTAAAAAAAAGCTTCCATCCTATCCTAAACCAAGGATTAAAGTAACCAGAGCTATGTTTTCTGCTGCTTTTCCAAGACTAGCATTGCCTCACAGCACACTTGGTAATGTAATACTTCAGCTTTCTATAGGGAACAGCTATTTTCCTCAGATTTCCAAGCTCTTTATGAACCTGCAAGACCAGGTTAACATGCCAATTGCCTTGTACAACACTGAAAATTAAAATACTGGAAAAACACAGATACTAAACCCAGCAACAAGTCAGAATTGAAACACACACCACTGACACCAGGCTGATGTACAGCACAAGGAGAGACTGTCAAAAGAGACAATCACATAACTGGCATTACTCATCTCAGAGAAACTCCTAGAAGATGTCAATGACTCTGGATGCCAAGCAAGATTATCCTTGTTTCTCAGTCCTCTCCAGGAGTGCAAACCCCAAGGTCAACTCAGCAGCCACATACAGGCTCAGCAATATCTCAGAGATGTGTCCTCCACCACGTTCTGCAATTCTGTCTGTCCTCATCACAGCCAAAGAATTAGCTTAATTAAAACACTCTGATTTAATGTAAATAAAGCATATACCACTTTTTTTCTTAGGTTACCAATTTAAAGCTTGGGACTAAAACACCTCACAGACTCTGCAAAGTCTAGAAGTGCCAAATGCTATAAGGAGCTAGGGAAAGCAATTACCCAGCAGTTTAAATAAACTTGTTCACAGAAAATATTTAAGCAGGAATTTCATGCAGAGATAAGCCACTTGGTAAGGCAAGAGGTTATGGTCAAGATATGAGCTATTGCATATGTGCAGGCATAGGTTACAGCAAAGAGCATTAGGACTGGATGCCATTTCCTATTTAATCCCCTTTTTCAGTTGCAAATAGCTTTATTAAACAAGTTTGGAAAGGACTAAAGTTTTCCATGCATTGTCTGAGCCCAAAGGCAGTTTTCCTTGTAAAACTTTAAGCAACGTTAAGTCAGAGTTATGAATGCTGCAAAATACGAAAACACAAACCAGGTTTTGGACAAACCATTGGTTGAAAGACAAAAATAAATAATAAAACTCATGGGAAAATTTATTTACAATTATTTCTACTTAAAAAGCAGAATATTTCTGAACATATGGGCATCAGCATTTCCAACTGGGAGTGGGGAAACCTCTGGGCTAGATAGTCCACACATAATGAAATATGATGCCTTCCTCAAAGGCCTGACAACCCAAGGACCAAGTCCAGAGACTCAAACAGGCCAGAAAAACTAAAATAATTCACCACCAGCTCATATTTTGAAATATGGAGGAAGAAAATAAAACGAAGATAATTAATGCATACTGAATCAAGTAAGAACTTAAAAATTCTTATTAAAAAAAAAAGGTAGCATCACAGCAAAGTCAACAAAGCATTTAGGAAAGATAACAGCTTTTAATACACCCCCAAATTTTACCTTCCAAATTAATATTTTTCAGTTTCCTTCCAAAATGGCAAGTAGGAACCTGCTGTTGCCCATAGCTCCCCTTCCCCCTCCAGACAGCCTCTTCTCACAGAACTGTGAGAAAAAAAGTGATGGGGGTGGGGGGAAGTTTAATGCAAGCAGAGCAAGGCTTTCACATGCATTTCTCCCCAGTTATTCCTCTTCTCCCAACATCACAATGTAATTTCCTCTCCAAGGTATTCTTTATCACTGGAGATTAAAGGCACATTCTGTGGCTGTTTGATTTGGCCAGTGCTCAGATAAACAAGTAAACTGCAGGAACGCAGAAGCCAACAATCAAGATCAGTTGGGTTGACGGCAACCAGATAAAAAGAAGCAGGTCAGGGTCTGGTTTACTTCATTTTCTTACACATCCTCTTCACCCTGTTACAGATGGGGCTCTGAGAGGAACTGTTGCTCACTTACCCAAAACTGCTTTTAAATAAAAAATAAAAAATTACTTTTAGTTATTTTTAAAATAATTTTTAGAAGAAAAATTAAAAGCACAGCTGATGTCAGCATTCAACAGCACCATCTATTATCGCTTCCTTTTTGTTGGAAATTAAGAAAAACAGAAAAGGAGGCTTTTCTACCAATAAGTTTACATCACAAGAAGTGATTTTTAATATTATATAAAACATATAGAAAAATATAGAAGTTTTAATATTACTGTTAAAGAACTCACTTTCGTGTGTTTATTTAAATGAAAGCCACCACTCCGGTATGGAGGAGCCAATGTGGAGCAAGCTCCACCACACTGCACTGGGCTCAGCCTTGACCCCTTATCCGAGCCCTCACCGTCCCAAAACTCCCAGGTCTGTTTGAGGAAAAAATAAAAACAAACAAAAACCCCACCACCCAAACCCACCCACCATCACCACCTCCATTCCCAGGCCTCAGGTCAGCAATGAGGGCTGACCCCAACGCACATCCGTACCCTGTGCCTCCAAATCTCCATCACACTCTTGGTCACCCGGCTTAACCTCTCCTACTTGCTATGTCACGCTAAACCAGACATTGACATCTTACAAGTTACAGTTCAAGAAATAGCTGTTAAAAAACCAACAACAACAACAACAAAACCAACCAAAAAAACCCCACAAAACACAGAAACCAAATGAACAACCCCTGCATCATAGAGCTGGGGCAGCCAAGAACAGCATCACTTGTTCTGCATTGGAGAAGTTTCCTTCCTTTTACCCAAAAAGGGCCAAGGGGACACACAGATTATTGGAGCCCAGTTATTTACCACAAAACCAAGCCACTAAAAGCTCAAAGCTTACAAATTTGATCGGCTCTAGAGGATTAAACTTCCTGCATATCCAAAGACAAGTATGGCAAGCTGCCCATTCCTGGAAGAATTTGCCAAAAGGTATTTTAGGGCCATTTCCTAAATTAACTCATTCACAGTTTTATTATTTCTTTTGGGTTTAGAGTTTTGGGAGTTTAAATTAACCATTCAGAAAGCGAGCTAGCAAACCCCTTCATTTTAGGCTAAAAAAACCCAACCAACCAAACAACAAAAAACCCCAAAACTAGTAAATGAAGTTCCTATAGCAAGAAGTTAGAGAGGCATTCATGGTATACTGCAATGGGAGCTTTATTGATGATTAAAGATGATGGTCAGCTCAGCAGAGCTGAGGAAACAATCTTGTTCATAAAAGAGAACAGATTCAAGATGAGCAAACAAAGCCCATGAATTTGCACATAACCTCATAAATAGTTTAACTGAGGTGGGAATAAATATATGAAGGAAAGAGAGAGGAGGGTTTTTTTTAAGACATAAGAAAAAAGAAAACTTCTTGATTCCTAGTGGATTTATTTGAAGTCTCTTGCCTGGTTGGAGCATATCACAAGCAAAAGATGAAGACCAGGAAAGCAAAAAAGAAACTGAGCTCTAAGGCAAAGATATTTGCTTTATTATTGGGGTATTTGGGGGGGGGAACTGGGCCAAAGATAGTAGAAAAGCTGTTTGGAAGCAAGTCTTTTTGAGACCAGAAGGAGCTTATAGTTTTCCCTGCCATACCATGAACAATTTATGTGGAGCTCCCAGCTCAGAGCAGATCTTAACACACTCCAAAAGGGAAGCTTTGCAGTAAACTGCCCACCAGCATTTCAGACCTGTGGTCTGCAGATGTGCTGCTGGTAGATGCAACAAAATGGGGGGATTCGGTGTTAAAATACTCCAGAACAACAAAGCAACTCCTTCAGCTTGACCACAAAAATTAACACATCTAGCAATATATAGTTTCAGGTCATTTTAAACATTCTGGTATTTTCAGTATTGGTAGGGGATGCAATAATAAAATCAAATCCCACTGGTCTCCCCACCATCCACCAAACGTACATTAGGAAGAAACACAAGGCTCACAGGCTCTGTTGGCCACAGGGTCTTAATTTTGCCCTCTATAACAAGTTGAATTTGTCCCCTTCCCTGCACTGAAACAAATACTCATTACTTCCATCACAGCAATGCTTCTCCACCTCACTTGGGACTGTTACTGTGATAAGCAGCCTCTCAGCCACCCGCCTTTGGCACAAATGACTTGCAAGCACATTAAAACCCACACTTTTTGTGTCATCAGCAGCAAGGTCACAGGGAAGGAAGGCAAGATGCCATCAAGTCACATAACCATTAATGGCTCAGTGGTACTTACTTTCATATATATTGGCAGAAAATCCTATTACTAATAGCCAAGCTGACAAAGCTAATAGACCTACAGGAACTCAGCTACATGGTCCATATGCCCCTGGAGAACAGAGACAGCAGATGCAGTTCAGAGTAGGAGCTTTGGAGATGAGAACAATTAGATAGGTGTAAGAAAGCCAGCAGCCACAGACTGAGGTAAGAAATACTCTTCACCCAGCCAAGGGGAAGAACGTGAACCAAGAAAAATTATGGTCAGGACAACCCAGGGATCCTAGCAACTGCACTGCACGTGAACCACTGTCATCTTGGCCATGGCATAAAGAAGGTCAGTCTCCTGAAACTCATTGTTTCTCTCACTCCCATCAAAATATACCCTGCCTCATGCTGTCCAGGACATGAGGAAGAGAAGAGGCTGTGTTCTGCACTGGAGGTGCATGTGTGCAACCGAGAGCCTCATGGACAGAAAACTTCTGCTAGATAGCAAAGTGTTCTTCTGCAATACACCCTCATGGTCAGGATCAGGGGACACCTACAAAGAGCAGGAGCACATCCAGAGGCACTCCAAGTAGGAAGCCCAAATCCCTGCTTCCCAACACTTCAATGCACAGGAAAGGGAGAAAGGAAAACAAATCCTCATGCTCAGAGATCTAGAAGCATCTGCTCTGCTGCATTTAACCTTGGAGAGCAAAAGAAAGGCAGATGAGCCATAGCAAGTCAGAGGAGAAGCAAAAAGCTTCACAAGAGTCACTGTAACTCAGCCAGCTGTTCCCAGGAAAATGACAAGTAGGGAGCTGGAGGTACAGGCTGAAGAAGAAGCCACTCATGCGGAAGGAATAGAATCAAGTCAGAAAGAATTTAAGAGAAATATAATTACAGGAGGTTATGGGTGGGTCTTAATTCACTCTTTAAAATAGTTTCCATGGATGGCATCGTGAGTTCCGGTCAGAGAATGCCGAGTCACTGAGTTTTAATACCTCCAGTAGCTTGTCTAAATGGTTGTACTGGAAACTCAGAGCTGCACAATCTAGAAATCTTGTCCATGAACATTTGCTCTCCACTATATCTGAACATGCATTATTTTGGCAAAAGAGCATATTTCATTTCACAAGTATAAAAAAAGTCACTTCTTTTGAAATCAGAACATAATAAAGTGCACAAGAAATACACAAGCAGCATGATGCTCATTTATTTCTTATACAGCCCAGAAGGAATGTAATTTAAAATGTGAACTTTGGCAATTCATCACACAGTCTTTCAGACTTTAGAATTTTCAAAGAAGAAACTAAAATGAGCAAGATGTTTAACGCTGAGAAATGCCTACCACAAACATCAGGACTATCAGACAAAGATATTTGTACCACACTCAACCCATCTCTGCTGCAGCTCTCCTGCCTGAGACAAGAAAGTCTGGCATGCTGTTCTGAACACATCCGTGAAACACTATTTATATCATCACGTCTAAAAATTCAACATAATTATATTGAAGAGGTTTTTTAATTAAAATTTTATAGACTGCAGGTGACAGATCCATTTAAACTTGTTGGGTAAATCATAGCTCTGCAGGACTTGCACACGAGCTAAAGCAAGAGCTTGTGTTTGCAACTATTCTGTTGGAAAACACTGAAGATTTGTGCTAAATATCTAAACAAAGGACTTTCTTCTGAGCCCGATTTGCTTACACAGCAATTTGAGGTATAGAAATAAAGCTTCTTCACATTAGTGTTATTCATCTGGGCCGACTGTGGTCATCCCAGGCAAGGTGTCCCCTGAACAAGGAGGGTATCAGAAGCATCCCAAGCCAGAGCTCCTTTAGGAAGGACAAGACACCACAAAACATTGCACAAATTAATTTTTGTGTTACTGCTTATGGAGAAACAATGGCTTTTTCCATAGGATACATTGAAATAACCAGCAAGCCTGTTCACTGCTTACAGTTATAATTAATAGGCAACCTTGCCCTTCCTTATCTAGGAAGCAATTATTTCCTAATACAGGCAGTGAAGTCATGCCAATTTTGCCCTCTGGGCCCCATGAAGCACACAGCCTAATTCACATTATCCGTGAGCAGCCAAGCCAAAAAAATTTTAGAAGCAGAGATATTCTTATATCTGCTCTCATTAAGCAATTTCCTGTGGTATTTACTGAGTACCTACAGAGCTTGCCAGCATACCCAACAGCCATACCCCTCTGTACCCATGATTTTTGAGGTGTCTTTATTTTTAAAGTTTTGTTGGGGTTTCGCTTGGTTTGGTTTTGTTTACTGGGGTGGTTTTTTTTTTTTTTAGGGACTAAGACTGATGCCCATCAGCCAAGAAGAAAGGCCAAGAAAGCACAACCTGACTCTTGCCAGAGGTATTTCTGCTTCTGGCTCTGCAGGAGTCTAATGCCACATGACACTCATTTGCCCCACAAAAAAAAAAAAAAAAAAAAAAAAAAAAAATTAATTTTTTTCTTCTCCTAAAGTAACCTGCTAGAAAACAATGAGAATTAGCATCAGATGCTGATCATCATCCAAACACCTATTTCTCATATGATTTGTAAAGCATCCTAAGCCAAGTAAACTTTCATGATTCTTGCAAGTCACCAGCCTAATTTATTTCATACCTTATCCATCATTTCACTGCAACTCTTTGAATACAGCTATGCCCTGGCTTGTTTGCTGGGGGTGGTAATATTTGACTCCAGTATCACCTTCTGGGGGTGTGTGTGTAAAAAGTCACTTGAAACCTTCATGTTTCCTAAGTCTACTAATATTTGAGGTTGAAGTTTTTTGCTCTTGTAAGGTGTAGATATGCATCTAGCAGGGACTAAATTTCTCATGCAACAAAAAGCAACTGAGAGGGTTAAACATCATAACACTCATAAACTTTCAAGCATGCATAGATTTTTTAATTTTTATTTTACAAGTTAAAAAGAGAAGGATTACATTAGAGAAAAACAGAAATCCCAAGCTAAGCACAAGTTGTGACGAATTAAATTTAAGTCAGCCTGGACTTAGTTGGTGACAATCTTTTCGAGGGGACTGAATTAATAAAAGCCTAATGAAAATGGTAATATTTGAGCTGAGGTTACAAGACAGCTCCCCAGTAGACTGTTTTCCACCACTGCAAACAATCATTATTTCATTTCTCTATCAGCCATCTATTTTCTTTTCCTAAAAGAGCCTACCAACAATCACCGTAGCTGGCATAGTTCGATAAACTCTGTTTTGCTGCCAAAAGTGGCACCTCGGACACCCTCCAGTTAAGGGTTTATTTTCATGCCCTAAAAGAAAAAAGCAAAATTATTTTCTCTGTGTTAAGCCATCTTAAAGATGGGATTTGAACTGCTCTGGAAGCATTTATATAATTGAATTATAATTTGCTTCATTTAGGCTTGTGGTCTCTTGTGCACTGTCCAGTGCACAAATCAGGCATTTTGTACAATTCAATTACAAATATACTCAGGAACCTTTTAATCTCATATTAGGTTTCATAATTGATTCCTGCTGTCAGCATCGAGTCTTAGTGTTTGGCAAGTTCTCTCAAATCGTGTGCAAGGTCTAATGGTGACTTATTTCAGATGTTTATAGGCAAAAAAAAAAGGTACAATTAAGTGTAATGAATAGGTCAAGCCAGATTTTAGGCACCAAATGATAATGACAAAAGCGGGCATAAATCCATCCATATGTGCAGGGTGGGAACACACAGTGGAGCAGCAGCAATTTGTGACTCTTTCCCTACTACTTTTAAGGTCTGGGTTTTCCTTGGTAAAAGAACATATATATATATATACACAGTATTGGGCTCTAAGGCAAAATGTAGAGTGTATTCAGTTTGTGCCTGGAAGCACATCCTCCCCTATTAGAAAAGGGAATATTTGTATTTTTAGAAACTGAAAAAAATCACAGTAGTACATCTGTTAAACAAACATCTTAAAACTCTTGCCTAAAGTAATGGAAAATGTCATGCTCTACTGATAGTGTAGGCAACAAGCTCCTATAAAACTAAATCCAGGTGTTACCACTCCAGATTTTAGTGAGAATAAACACTGAACACACCAGTTTCCAGAATTTAAGTGAATCACAAGAGTCTTTTTCCAGAGAAACACCATTTCTCCTGTTCAGTGGCTGACCCAAGCAGCATGGGAGAGCTCACTTCCCACAGAAGCCTGCACCCTTTCAAAACTATCTGAAGATCAGCAATTGTGTTAATCAAAATGTTTTTTATACAATTAAAATAACTTCAGCAACAAAAAGCATTGCCAGGGTTTTAAATTACCTACCAGCTTTTCCATGGAATTTACTGATGTGTTGGCTTTTGCAGAAATCTTACCTTCTAAAAAAAAAAAAAAAAAAAAAAAAAAAAAATCAGACTTTTTTTAAGTGACAAAATATCCTAAGAGCATACCAAACCATGGAACCAGCTCAGCAATACCAAAGCTTCACAGGACTATTCTCCTCTGCTTCAGGCAGGTATTAGAGATTCAGTAGAGCAGATACAACTCTGCTAGCAATTATTCCCACACAAATACAAAGGAGTAAGAGTGAATTCTAGTTTGGGTTTCTTTATTTTATTTTTATTTACTTCTCTGTAAATCCCAGCAACACTGTGTTAAAACCAAACCATAATGGTCAACGTCCTGTTCCACCTCTGCTAACATGCTCCAGGCCATGCACATGAGTTACCATCTTTTCACAAGCTGAACAGACCGAGACATACATCCCTCTCTGCTTATTTCCTCATCCAAACATGCATGCTCTTGCAAAAATGTATGCCTTTGGATAATTAATTTCACTGTATGTAGAAGGTGGTTACTGGTATATGCTGCCCTACACAAGTTGCACAAGGTGGTACTTCCTCTGTGCAACTGGACCAGGAAATGGGCAGACACACAGAACGTTTGGTTTGACAAAAGCAGAGACTTGGATAACACAAGTATCCACTTCAAAGCCCAAATTTAGTAGAATGATCAAGACTCTCTCTCTTTCCCACTTATTTTGATGGCTCATGTGTGAAGTTTCATGAAACAGCAGCTTCCAGCTCTTCCCTGAAGGCTCTTTTAAAAATAAGCAAGAAGGAAACCTCCAAAGAGTGAGCCTCCAGAGTTATGACAAGCATCAGTTTTACCCCTATATTCTGGGGTGGGACCAAAGAAGAAAACTTCCCACCTTCCACACCATATGTTGTGTGTTTAAAAAAAAAAAAAAAAAAAAGTCTATGTTTTCAACACATGATATTCATAATCAGACCATATCAAACAGCTATAAATGCTCCTTCAGCCTAAACATACTTAATCCTTTTCACAAGAGAATTGAAATGCTGGGGCTTATCACAATATTAAAAACCAGTATCTTGGGGGGTGGGGTGGTTGGGGAGAAGCTGTTCATATTGTTTGTGATACACACAAAAATAAAAGCAGCCCCTCCAGCATGGAAAGCTGCACAGCCAGGCATGTGCAAGCACAAGTGTGAGCCTAACGGGTGACCTTGTGCTCTCCTGATGGCATTTGAGGATGTCCAAACACAGATGATGGATTTTACAAGGCAGACTGTTAAATGTCACATCCTTCGACAGATGGCTTGGCCTTCCAAGCCAATATCATAACCCAGGGTGGCAGGGGGTGGAGCTGCCTGGAAGAGGACACCGTACAAGCTGCAGATTTATTGGTTTGCATTACTCAATAGCAATGCGTGGGCAGTGGATTGAGAGCAGCCCTGTCCCCTACTGCTGGGGCTGGACCCAGCTTTGGGCCCTCCAAATCAGGGGTGATGTTGATCAAACCCTTCTGCACAGGAGCCTGGACAAGAACCCTCCAGCAGCCCCTTCCCACTGATGTTTCCGAGATTCAAGATTCTCTTAGGAACAAACAATAGCAGCTCAAAGTTTCAATAAAGATTTTTCCTGGGGTAACAAACTATTTTTCAGCCTTTTCTTATAAAGCCTAATTTAATGTTCTTCAAAAGTGCCTGCCCTTTGGCAAGCGTGCAGCCTGT
>JAOEGS010004175.1:64729-85811 GCA_025447755.1 Corythornis vintsioides
GCCTGTTCAGAGATTTTGCTGCCATAAAGCGACTGTTCACTTTTGAAGTGTTTTTGCCACTTCATTATAGCTACAAGAGTTTTATCTGAACTAATAAATAGATGTTTAACAGCACTTTTAGGATGCTTATCATTCTGCTCAAGTGAAAGACTTCAGATGGAACAGCTCTTACTACAACACATCACTTTGCACTGCTGTAATCCCATTCAGGATCACCCCACGTTACTCATTTTGGAGACCTTATTCTATACATTGACCTTACTATGCCAGAATGATTTCTATGCTTATACCTCTTGCTTAGAGGCAGACCAAATGTGGTGTTTGTGTCACAAAGGCTTAAAGAGTTCAGCTTCTTCCTTCTGTGCCAAGCTGACATCACAGCATTAAGAGAAATAAAATCCTTACCAAAAGGATTTCAAATACACATCTTCTAAAAAGGAAGGTGCTACTGTCATGCTGCAGCTTCAAAACAGCTCTGATTTTTAACATTTATGAAATGTTTCCAGCATTTAAGACTTGCTAAGCAAAAGTGAGGATAACATTTAGGCAAATAGAAGTAAAAATGAAAATGCGGTATCTGAAAAAAAAAACCACAGAGTGCCACATAATAGGCAAATCTAGATAGAGCAGGTTTATCCTGGCAGCATCTCTGAGGGAAGGAGGGGGGTCCACCCTGAGGGCAGTTAGCCCCTCTGCTCAGTTTTCTCCCATGTTTATGTGGGCAACACACAACAGCATCCTCTTGAGCAGAGGATCTCTGAAACCCAAACAGAACCATGATCAAGGATAAAAGACACCCCAACATCTTGGGTCTTCATTAAATTACTTCTACTACTTATATGCAATTAAACCATAGACTTGAAGTACTTAGGACAACTGACACCAAGAAGTCCACAGAGCAAGCAACACCAGGCAGAGAGCAAACCCTGTGACATTGTATCTTGTGAGAAATGAGGGTGCACTGGACTGGCATAACAGCAGTGACAACCTTCAACCATTTAGATGTTGACTTCGAAGATCTGTTTGCCAGTGGAGAGACAGAGACATACAGAGCCCCTCTCCCCACATTAGATGATCAAGACAGACCTTATAGGCATGAGGCTTAGTTCAAGACATAAAACATGTCATAGCAGGTTGCTTAATATTAAAAAGCAAACAGGTTGCAGAGGAAGCTGGCTATAGCTACAGCTTCAGAAGCATCTTGCTTTAAATGCTGGTTGGCCAGCAAGGGAAGTTTCAGTTTAGTTCCTCAGGGATCTCCCAAATTAACATTCAATATATTAATCCACACCACCACCATAGCAAAGCTCTGCTTACAAAGGTCACTTCATGATGATGCAATGTTCACCTTGGTTTTGGGAAAAAAAAAAAAAAAAAAAAAAAAAGAAAAAAAAAATTATGCTCACTTAACTAATTTAATCCATTCTTAAGAAATCCAGATTACTGGAAAACAAACCCATGTCCACTTTAAAAATCATAGAATGCACATCATGTATAAGATGTGTAAGAGCATCAAGTGTAACACAAGAAATACCTTTTTCCAAGCTATGGATAAAAATACAAAAGCTTGTAAGCAACAGTTAAAAGTATCCTTTAGAAGACAATTGGAGCTGCACAATCTTGTATTAGCAACAGCACAACTCACTCCATGGTTCACCACTTTTCACAACAAGGACAGAGAGGGACAAAGAATGAAAATAACAACAGAACTCAGGGGACTTTAAGAATTTTATATATAGTTCCACTTGTGGCATCAATATTTCTTTCTTTCTAGACATTGGGCTAAACCCAAGCTTTTAAAAATGGATTTTGATATTAGAGGCATGATGTGCAAATGAGGGACAAGGCAAAAGCAAACCAGGCAGAAGGCAGTGCAGTACAGGGCAGACAACGATGCCACCCAGCCTGTGATGCAGTCGGGCAGGCAAGTGCTGCAGCAACCATCTTCCAAGTGAGACCCAGAAAAATTTCCTCTCTGTAATATTTGCCCAACCCAAGAGAACGGGCAAGATGATAAAAAACACGAACAGACTCAAGTACATTGCTCTTAAACATAATTAAACTGTGAACCAAAGTGTACACACTCAGAACAATCAGAAGAGAGGCAACCAGATGTGCATGACAGATTTCTTTATCCTCTCATGCAGCTGATGTTGCAAACAAATTTGTCCAGTACTTTCTCTACTGCTGTATCACACAACCAAATGTCAAAGAGAGCCAGAAACACTTTATTACTCAGCTTTTTTAACTTGCCTCAGTAACATGTATTTACAAGCCCTCAGGTCACTTTCTTTCCAGGATGCATGTAGCAGTAGTCCTTGAGTTTCTGGGTGCTACATGTAACACCCCATGCACAAGGCTGCTACAAGAGAAAGGAAAAATAACCACACATACCTCACCTCTCCCAAAACACACACCCACACTCTCCATACAAATTCCATATCTTGAAGATGATTCACTTCAATTACTGAGCATATTTAGTGACTGTTGTCTTCTCTTCAGGTTCATCTAGAAATATCCCAGTGATCGGAGTGTATCTGCATGCCTGTTCACACACAGCAGCCCAGTCCAGCCAGTTGAGATCAAAAAGTTATTTCATGTGATTTACTTGGATTTTCCCTTTCCCCCTTCCCTTCACCTCAAATGAGATTTAAGTACCTCATGGGTTGTTGGGATATCACCTCTCTAACTTCAGAATGACCAAGACCAGGCGCTACCGAACACTCCCATGTTAACATATCAAACAGCCAAGGGAAAAAAAAAAATGCATCTGTAAAGTTTCTCAATGAAAGTGAGCCACACACAGGCATGTGTACTCTGCAAATAGGATCCAGTTGGCATCATACTATGTGTTCAGTGTTAATCATGAAAGCGGGTCATCCCAGAAATGGACCTACGATTTCATCCACATTTTTTCCTGTTAGGAAAGCAATACTGAGCAGAAAACCTCCTCTGCTAAATATTCCGAATGCTTTTTGTTCAACAACATCCTAGTGATGGAAGAAAGAGTTAAGAGTCAAATGAAGATTCAACTCAAATCTTTATCCAAAAGAACATATTGAGAATTACCTGCAATCACTTGAAAATTTTGCAAGCAAGTCAAACAATGGTCTTCACAAATAATTCAGAAAAATCCATATGAAAATTGAAACATCCATTTCTTCTCAGGTTTGAGAGAACTCCATGGGGGACAGAAAAAAGTTGCTGCAGCCTGCCAGCAACTCAGCTACCTGCTGTTTGAGTGCAACATATTGAGAGATCTCACCTATGAACTAAGACCTCAGTGTGGTATCTGCTGTTTGCAAGCAAAATTAAGAGTCCACGAGTACTTTGTCTTACTCCAATCCCCAAAAGACAAGGTACAAAGTGGAAGTAGGGGGAGAATTTTGAGGTAGGATAACCCAACTCATGCATCACAATTCTGTATTTCTGCTGTAGATGAAAGATATTTGATTCAGGAGTAGCCAAATTGACATCATTTGTCAGGAGCATAAAAAAAAAAAAAAAGACCAAAAAATACCCCTAAAAAAAAAAACCCAA
Source organism: Corythornis vintsioides (assembly GCA_025447755.1). Lineage (NCBI taxonomy): Eukaryota > Metazoa > Chordata > Aves > Coraciiformes > Alcedinidae > Corythornis > Corythornis vintsioides. The sequence goes on from JAOEGS010004175.1 coordinate 68,270, forward strand.
AAACAAACCTGAGGAACAACAACTTATGTCTAACACTTTTGACAAGGGACAGAGATTTAGTCTTCATTCTAAATAAAGATATGATCTTCCCATTCACATGGACACCTGCTAAGTGCACTGCCAAAAAGAAGCTATAAACCTGTTAATGAGTAAACAGCTGACTACATGAACTAGTATGTTAAAAAGTCTTCTCATTTTCTTAATTAACAGTTCCTAAAATTAACTACCAAGATAACCTCTCAGATTGTTTTTCATGTAGTAACTTTATGAAAATGAAAGGTGATTCTATATCAAGTTAGATTTTCCATGTATAACTCAATTAGCATGAAAATCCATACGAAAACCACATCCTGATGTTTGTTGCCTCCAGGAGTCCCTTATGTAGATTCCAAGCTGCTCTGGCCAACAGAGCTGTCTGTCATTTATTTCGTAAGCTCATGGCATTCTGGCACACCACAGGTTCAGGGTTTTTAAAGACATCTGATTTACCTCAAAAGTACCCCGAAGAGTCAGCCTAGCATGAAAATACACACACATTTCCTGAAGGTCATTCAAAAGTAACATCTGCTATTGATTCAATTTGAAAACTCCTAACTAATCACTATAAACAGTAACTTAAAATCTTCTCTTTACTAGAAATTACTCAAAAGGAGTAGCCCCTATATAAAGTAAATTTGTTATTCACCTCTTGACTACAGAAACAGTGAGAAAAAGGACTCTGGTTGGAGAACTATACTGGTCCCTCAATACAATCATGACCACATCCCTCAATTAGAGCCATCACTTAAGACTTGCAAAATTTCAGTTGAGGTAGGAATATTTAAGGCATACGAGAGGGCCATGGTGAGCCTTCCCAATGCCTTTTTCAACTCACTCTTCATAGGACAACACAACCATTTGTATCTCTCCCAAGTCCTTCCTTCAGGACTGCAGGCACATTCACTGAGGCCAGGCACACTCATCTGCAGGACACACACACCTGGTAAACTTCTTGCATTCACTCTCCAGAGCCACCTGGAGCACTGACACAAGAGTACAAGCACAGGGGGTAGTACTGACCCAAGGCTGCGAGATCCCAACTCACTATACCAAAAGCAGCCCCAGCATCTCCTTCCCTCAGCTGTCTCCAGCAGAAAGCTGGGTGTAGATCTAAGTTACTCCAGTTGCCTCAACAGTAAAAAGTGCAGCGGACACTGGTGTCGAGAGGGAGCTCCTGCAGCAGCAGCTGCTCCAGGGAGGACATAGGTTTTTGTTTAAGGCTAGATAAGTCACTTGCTTCACAAATTTACAGCAACTGACCTTTAAGGGAAGGAACATTTACACAACTAAACTTTCCCAGTGATAAAAAGCACTTTCATGCATCTAAACCAACTACACCTGTTTTGCAGCTGGATGTGGGAAGCGTTGGAACATCATTTTAGGAGCAAGGTGTTAACTTCTTGGCAGTAATTCTGCAGTTTTATGTCAATCTGACTAAGTCCTAAGCAATTATCATGCATTGCCACCAGTCCCACAAACACACCAGGACAGACAGATGCAGGTCTGACCTGGTGGTGCATTTCTCACGCAACTCCAACATCATCACTCCTTCCATCAAGAAATTCAGGGCTGTGTTTTGTCCTGATAGGTAAAGGACCTGCACTGTCACCCATTTCACTTCCAAGTTACCAAATTCCCTCTCCAGTACTGTGCTTACTGAAGAAACAAAACAGCAGGCTGAGGAAATAGGAGCTGTATTAATGTAAACAGGAATGTTTTCAGGCTGAAACTATTCAGGCCATTTAGAGTTTTCCCAAACAACCCCAAACTTTTTTCCGAGTGATTTTCCTCATGGTTAAGCAACAGACACGCACATTAATTAAAGCATTCATTTAACTCCACTCAGAATTAGTTGAAGGCCTTTTGGTGGTCAAATGAAAAAACAAAACTAGAAAACATTCTAAGCAAATACAATTATTCAATGGCTGGATTAATCACTACCTGTTGCTTCATGTGGCTAACTGCTTATAAACCATCTTAATTTGAGATTTACATGTCTCACTCAGTGTTTTCTCTGCAACAGTTCTCAGCACAACCCAGATGACTGCTTTTTCCTTAGCTTTGGTGGATCAGGAGATTATCATGTGCACTGAGATCCTAAGTCAGCAAATTCCTCCTAGTTTTAAGACCTTGCTGTGCCTCCCAAAGTCCAGCACAGGGACAGCCCACCTATGGCCAGGGACTTGATTATGTAGATATTCGAGAACATTTGATCTTGTCCCCCCAACTACAAACACCAACACATATATCAGTTCAAACATAGTCTAGTCTCAAACATTCAGGACTATTTTGTAACAACACATAATGGACCTGGATGCCAGCCCATCACATTTACAGGTAATTACATCTGATACTGTGGGTGCTTTGAAGAAAAAGATGGCAGTAAGCCTTTTTGCTGAGTTTATGCCACTATTGAAATACACATTTTATGCATCTACCCAGCATAAGCACCTACCTCTCCCATTACTGACAAGAGCCTGCAACAAGCACCAAACACACATTTTTAATATAACTGTGTACATATATATGCACACACGTGTGCATTATACACACACACCACTGAAAGCCAACTCTAGGCAAGAGGTTGCAAGAAGTCATTGCTGCAATTTAAAGACAGTAAAATCAGTTCCAGAGTAAGGAGTGCTGCAACAAAGTATCTACAGCAGAAATGCTGATGGCATCTATAAGCATCAGTGTGAAAACTCAGCCCAGTACAATTCTTTATGGTTAAGTGCACAATAAACAATTGGGTTTGAAAATTTGAGGTATATAAAAACACATTAATATGTCTGTCTGAAGGATTCCAGGGACAACCATAAATATTGCCAACATTTTAAACTCAGTTTTGTAAACAAACAAGGCACCAATATATTCACTAGGAAACATTCAGTGGCACGTTATCAGGTTTGAGTCATACACCCTACAGTAACAAACACAAAGACATTTTTGCACGTAAAGGTTCATATTCTCTTCTTTAAACCCACAGCCACCTGGAATGCACCTGCAGCTAATCCCATGCTCTTGGGACAATTTTTTAATGATGTCTATGAAGTAGAGGGAGCTCAAAGCCAACTCTGACCACAGGCTCACGCACCAGTAAGCTGAACTTCACAGGAACATTCGCTTAAATTGTTACTTCCAGTCCCTGCTCCCAGTGGGGATTCTGCCTTTGGCTTCCCACAGTAAGAGTCAGCTGTCCATCGACTGCCAGGGTTTCTGGCTGTGGGTCACCAACTGCTGCTGCCACCTTAGCCAGCAGAACGCCTCTGAAGATCGGTCACTGTGAGAATCAATTGCAGATAATTTTCATTGCAAACAGAATCTTGTAGTATGCACACGTGCAGCTCCTAGCTAGCCAGGGCATGACTAAACCCCACCAAACCAGCTGCACTGGGGAAGAGACCCCATCATGATCAACTGGACCCTTCTTTCTGGCTTCTTCCAAGAGTCACAGCCCAGATACCACCACCAAATGGAAGACACAACACAATCCCTGTTTCCTCTTTCAATAACCACAATATGAACTGCACTAGCAAAAAACTTGGGTAACGCATCCACCAGCTTATTCTGGCAAGTTTTCATTCACCTCAATGAACTTGTTGGGTTTTTGTGTTTGTTTTTTGGTTGGGTTTTTTTTTGTGTGTGTGTGTGTGTGTGTTTTTGTTTTGTTGTTTGTTTGTGTGTTTTGTTTGTTTTGGCTTGGGGTTTTTTTTGGATGGTTTTGTTGTTTTGGTTGGTTTTGGTTGGTTGTTTTTTTTTTTAAACAACATTGCTGATGCCTTTTATAGCAAAGCATCTTCTCTGGAGGCCACAATTCGAGACGCATGAGAGGCTTCTTACGCTGGTGGTATAGGAGGTTGGGCATCCCTGTTCCAGTGAAACAAAATCTGCCGGGCTGAAGCCAAAGTACACACTATCCAAGCCACAAGTCTGTGTCAATATAAAAACCTCTCTCTTTTGCAAACCCCAGAATGGAATTTTATTAGGTCTAAACTACCTGTGTGAAATCCAACCACCATCTCATCAGGAAGTCTCAGAAATTAATCCTTTCTTCTCAGCAAGTGGAAGAGTTGATGTTTTACTTGGCAGTCAGGTCTGTTTCAGAAACATGTATTAGGAAAACCACAGCTGGATAGAGGTGAAAAGGTGCATTTTCAGAGGAGATCCTACTTAGTATATGTAGCAAGGACAAAATTAATTTAATCAACACAGAAAACAAAGGTATCTTCCAGTTTTCAGGAAATTAAAGGTTTAATACAACAGCAATTTTCAATCTAGTTACTCATGAAACACTGTGTTGATGCACAAGTGGTCTCAAATTCAGACCGAAAGAGGCAAACGTTCCTGTGCATCTTAGATACTGAAATCCTGATTTACCAGAGGATGACTATCCAAGGTGATCAATTCTAACAATACTTTTGCACAGGGGTAAAATAAAAAACAAACACCACCACAACAAAACAAACAAAACAAAACAAACAAAAAAACCAAACCAACCACCCACCACACAAAAGTGTGCATCTTCCAGCCAAAGTCAACATAAAGTTGACAGTTCAAACTATTTCCAACACCTCAGCCCAGTCAAGGTATTGCTTTCTGAGGACATTTGTGTCCCTTCCCAGGAAAGGGAGGAAGGAAAAAATTAGACCTGTTGGGGAAAATGCATCAGAGCTGGTAAATAAATCACTTCTTGAATGGAAAAAAAAATAAACCTCTTCAATACCACATAGGCAGACATTAAGCTATACATGTTTCTCAGCAAGAGAGAAAGGGGTTTGTGTGCACAGACAGAGCTCAACACCACCCAGGGAAGCTTCTCATCTTTTTTTTTTTTAGTCCTTGCTCAAAGCATACACTAAAATATAATAACAATTAAAAAAAAAAAAAAAATCAACCAAAAAAACCAAAAACTAGAGAGATCAGTAAGTTATTTACTCCCTGGGTTAGAAACTGGCTGTTAAAATACATGTTTGCCTCATTTCAGGGCATGGAAAGTTTCTCATTTGAAAAGGAATTAATCTGTTTACCACAGACTGTATTAATTAGGGTTTACTGCATAACTGTATTCTGTGCTAGAAAAACACCACCACATATTTATCAAATTTTATCCATGATTATTGTGTTTTATTGTTTCATAAACTTTGAAAATGTCATGTCATGATCTATTTCATCTCAGACTTTCCTTTCCATCTAGAAACCATTACATATGCTCAGAGGAGAAGCCAACCCAGCTGCACATGTACGTACTACAGGATTCTGTTTGCAATGAAAATTATCTGCAATTGATTCTCATGGAGACCAATCTTCACAGGCATTCTGTGAAGCCAGAGCTAAATGACAAACAGCATTTGTTAAAAAAAAAAATCAACAACAAAAAAAACCCCCAAAAACAAATCTCCTGCAAGCAGGAGAAAAAAAAAAAAAAAAAGAAAAAGAGAAAACAAAAAGGGTGGGGGGGGAAATACAATTAGTGCACTAAGAGCAATTCCAAGCTAATGGAAATTTGAGAGAGCAGCAAAACACCAGAGATGCCTCCTTGCAATCTCATATGTTTGATCTCTGTGGAAAAGCCCAGAAATCCACAAAACACACCCCACATTTTTGAGAAATTTAACCAGCTCCAAAGGAATACTGCATGGTATAGAGCAGAGATAGTCAAGCCAAATAGAGTTGCTAGTTCTTCTACCTCCCTAAACAGCAATGTGCCCAACAAAGGGGATATGAGGAACTCCGGGACACCAGAAGGACAGTAGAGAACACCATAAGCAGGCCACTGATGCCACCAGAGTTCTGCAAACTCCATTTTATCCCCGTTTTCCCTCTGCTACAGCAGCACTAGATTCCCACAAGGTTTCTTTACTCATGACCTCCAGATCCTCTCAACTTCAGCAGTGTCCATTTCACACACCAATCCTCCCCTCCCATTTATTCCTACATTTACCTTCCCACCTGGGATTTCATTTACAGCCACTTTGTGGTCCCTCTGTACTCACCAAACCATCTCCAGTGGATTTAATTCATTCATCAGTTCAAACTCAGTATGGTATGGGGAAAATGCCTGGGTGGGGTTTGAATTTACCAGCCCAACTACAAGGTTACATGTTCCCCATCTTTCCTTAATGGTTTTCCTGCCTCCCTTGGAACAGGGGAAGATACCTGGACAACAAAGGCTCTACCTGTGTGTGCCTACAGTTCCCCAAGAAGCTATTGAACTGATTTGACACTGCACTCCAAAGAGAATCTAGTGGAGTGCAAACCTCTTGCTTTGCTTAGCTTGATACAAGCACCTCACCAAGAGGTGAGAAAAGCCATTGCCACACTCCTTTAATCACTCCTGAGCTGATATTGAGGGTGCTTTGGGAACTGAGGCAGTCTAGGAACCAAGAGATGCTTTCCATCCCATCACCCAGGCACTGTGCAAGAGGTGTGAAGTGGCACAGCTTTGCCCAACCCTGTGCCAGCAGAGGAGGGATGGGACATGCTGGGCTGACAAAGCTTCCTGCTGCCATTACCACACCCTCACCAGCTCTGCATGCCAAGGTACTGACCACTGACCTTCAGACTGTTACAAATAAGCCAATGCTTGGCTGCCAAACATCATGTGAACAGAGGGCTTCTCCTCTGTCCCTCTAACCCACCAGGGTCAGGAGTTGCCATCTCATAAAGTTTTCAATGTCAAAAGCATCCATCAAAGAAACTGGTAAAATCCATCCATTAATTGCATTAAAACTCCCATTTTTGCCTCGCATAGTCCCTTACCAGGGGAGAGTTCCCCCATGCACACCCAGAGCCAGGACCCTGCTTTTGGGGAAGAAACAATCCATGTGAGCTCCCTCCACCTCCTCAAACATGCTCCAGACACAGGAAGGTTAGCTCCAAGGCTGGTCTGGCTCCTCTCAAGGAGCTTGTCCATTGGAGAAGTTGCACTCAAAAGAGTCCCCAAAACCTACGTAATTGATTTTATGCATATTCTGTAGATTTTACGTGTATTTCCTCTCTTTCCTGGCAGCAGAGTGGATACAACAGGAATCAAGTCCAATTATTACTTGCTAAACAGATGGAAAAAGTCTCTGTCCCCTGCAAGAAAGTACCACTGAATAAAATTCAAAGCAGCCACACTAAAACTGAAACATCTAGGCCAGTTTTGAGCACCAATGACTGGATGTCTGCCACTCTCTGACCTTACAAAAACCAAACAAACATCAAAAGCTTCCTATTTCCAGCGCCAAATACGCTACATTCAAGAAAAAGTGCCTCCATCACATCTCCTCCACACTTGCAACACTTTTATCCTGCATTTTATAAAGCCTGGAGATTTCAATATTAGCTGATAAATTCTGAAACAATAAGATTTACAAGTGCAAAAAACACTTCTTTTTGCCCCTTTTAAACCTCTCTGAAACAGTTTGCTGGGATTTCTGCCAGGATCTGGTGGAAAGTTTTCACATCTGGGCCGTACAATTAAAATGTCAAAGCCAGAGATTATTTAGTGTATTAAGATGAAATCTATAGAAAAGCCACATATTTTTAAGAGTCATTCTTTGCCAAATTATGCCAAGACTATCTCCTCATTCAGTGTTAGCCAATATTTCACATACTGCCTATTACAACTACAAGGATCTAGACAGTTTTTAAACTTTTTGACACTTTGCCCAGTCCCACCCTAGGTTTCTTTCTCCTGCCCCACCAGCAGCAATGCCTGAGCATCCCTCAGCACTACGTGCACCAGTGCTGAATCTACCACAAGAGAAGATGGGAAAATAAAACAGTGTTATCGAGCTAATGCTTCCATCACTAGAACTCTGTTTCTCCAGCTCTCCATAACCATTTAAAAAACTCAGTTATTGCCATGAAAAAAAATAAAAATGAGGGCTCATGGTTTTCACAAGCTCTTCCATGCTGCCGTGAGCTGCAGAGGAATGGGGCAACTCAGTGCTGAGACAACAGAAGCGACACTGTTCCTGCTCTGACATCACTCAAACTGCGAGTCCAAAGCCACACAGAAAGCAAAAGCAACTAGTGTCCTAAAGGACAGTGTGTTCATTTGGGTTTTCTGTCTGTGTGTACCTGGGGTAGGGGATTGAAGAATTCAAGCTTAAAGGTTCCTTTATATCAGTGTTTGAAAAAACACTTCAATATTTTCAAATAAAATTCTAATACAGTAATTCTGAAGTTGTTTGGAAGCAACAACAAAAAAAATACAGCAAAGTTTTTACCAAAATGCAATTCATTTCCTCTTGAAATTGTCATACACCAATGCTGCCTGCATGGCTGTACAGGGACACAGCAGATAGTTAGTGGAGCCCTCCTGCCCCCCATGAGAGGGACCAGCCTATTTTCCTAAAGAGGATTCACAGTCTGCCTTGTCCTTGTCCTCATCACAAAGCCACCACACCCTGGGCTCCCCAGCACACATTCCTGTGATCCAAATTAAACCCAAATAATTTAAAATATAGATATATTCATTTTTCATTGATGGGACTATTCAATCCTGCATTTCATTTTTCCTGGTACTTTGCCTCAGGCTGTGCAAATAATCACGAGTTTCATTAAGCCAGAATAAAGCCCAGATCTGGATCACAGGGCCCTGGCTGAGAACTAGAACTAATGGCTTCGCAATCTGATAATGTGAACCAGAATGAGGAGGAAATTATTTTGGCAGGAGAGAGCAGAACTGGAACCAAAAGGTCAATCTATTTAAGGAGTGGTACCACAACATTACAGAATATATAGTTAAACTGCCTGCAGGAAATGTGATCACCTTCTGGGTGATCTGTTCAACAAGAGACACTGCAACAATTGGATAAATCAATGCATACACAAGCCTCATAAAAATCTCTACATCCTAATAAAAACCTTTCAAACCTAATAATAAATATATCTGTTAATGATAACCAGAGCAAATACTGACCAACAAAAGCTAGAACTGGGACTTATTTCAACCCAAGGATTTAAAGTTATATTCCCATTAGGAGCTACTTGAAAATTAAGATTACTTTTTTCACACAGCAGAAAGACCTGGGATTAACTCAGTGTAAAGTAAGGCAAGGGCTCAGTGAGCATGGGCTGCACCAACAGCTGTTGGAGAAGGATGGATAAGCTTGTTAAATGTCCTTAAGCAACTCTGAAAAAATAAATATTCCTGTCTAGTTTAATCACTATGGTTGCCTCCTGCTCTTTTGAGAGGGGATTCAAGAAGGAGCAACAGGTACAACACAGCATTTAGCAAGGGAGAGGTTCCCTTTCATGCCCAGGTAGTTTGTATGTGATCTTTGGGGAGAAAGATAACTGCGGGCTGTACTTCAAAGTCCCATCTTACCCAATGTGAAAGACATTTACCATAGAGACTTGTCTCCTTTTGTTTTTAATTATTCATATGCAAATCTGTTTGTGGAGGGTGGGAAGACCACGAAGGAAATGACATGTCAAGATACATAAACTGGTAAGGAAGACAAGCAAACCAAAGACATCTCCTCCAACCAAAAATATCTGCAAACCAACAACTTCACTTCGCTATTCACAATTTCAGATGGATTATTTATAGATGAGAGCTGAAGAGTCGCATGTGACTAGAAATTAGACATTTAAATGATAACACATTAGTAATGTTCAAACATCTAGGCTGATTCCTAAAAAAAAAAAAACAAACCCAAAAAACAAAAACACACCAAAAAGACACAGACAGTGAAACATGTTCATCTCTGGTGTATTTTTACCTAGATGAGTTAGAAGCAGCAGATTTTGGCTGCAGCTCTGCAGCCGTTGGGAGCTGCGTGCGTGCGATGCTTGGCACTGGAAAGCTTCAGCTCAGCCTCATTTTATACCACTTATGGCTCCAAACACCAAAACAATTTGAGTTGCTAAAAAAACCCCAAGTTTTTTAAGAGGAAAAAAAATAATCATCCAGCATCATTTACCTCTCAAAACTATCAGGAAGAACCTTTTCCCTACAACAGTCCAACAGAGGTGTTCAAAACACAGACCTCCCATTTCTCCTCTCTGGAAATGACAGCCCCGATTAAGACTTGGCTGCACAAGCCTAGTGGAGTGAAACAAAAACATTTCACAGCCCACAGCGTTCCTGGCTCCCCATCAAAATGCTTGCAGCCAAGGAGAGGGAAATCAAACCCTCCAGTCCTGTGCTGAGCCTATGTCCCTTCATCTTCCTCCTTCCAGCTTTTGCACTTTAAGCTATCAGGTAAGTACAAATTGCCTTTAACAGGAGTTATTATTCAACACCTCAGGTGCTAATGGCTGTATCATCCACAGTCCCTGTTACTGTGTCCTAATTTGAGTGGAAACAGCTTCAGCAAGTGACCTTGATCAGAGAGGTCCCCAATCAGTTTCCCAGCTGAGAGCCATATTTCAGCTGGCCCCAATCATTAGGCTATTCCTTACTCCTTGGCAATGATACAGCCCCAAGCAGAAGACATTAAGCCCTGGCTTAAACCTGGGGCCCCATTTTACATTAAGACAGGCTATTGCCAACATCCACCAAGCACTGATATTTAAGAGCAGACAGTTTGGCAGTGACCATGCAGAAGCTGGCACCCATCATCAGCGACGCCTTCATCCACCAGCATCCCCAACAGCAGAGAGCTTGTGCTTCATCCATGTGGATGAGAAGCAGAATAGCAATTAGCAGTCACTGCCAATCATGGGGCAAAATCATGGGTCTCAATTTTTTTTTTAGGGTTTTTCTCCACCCTTTCCTTTGTCCTCTGTAACACCCACTGCAGACAGTACTTCCTTCATCCATAAAGGTTTGTCTGACCCCGCTCTGCCCCAATATAGACACTCTATTAAAAAAAAAAAGCCAAAGACAATAGAGCAGTCACATAACTGAGCTGGAAAGGCCACCACAGACAGAAGCCAGTTATTGTTAGTACTAACCTTCCCCCACTGCCTAGAAAAACCTCTTAATCTCCAGGAGTCACCTTTTTGGGACAATAAACCAGTACTTCCATCTGTCATTCTTGCACAAACCCCACATTGCTGTTTCACCAGGGCTAATAACCAGACTCAGCTCTGGCTCTCTCCCAGGCCTCAACTTCCACTGAACAAAATGGAAGCCTGGCATAGAGGATTCAGGGAGAAACCATCTCAACAATGTTTCCTGACTACTCAGACACTTCTTCTTTTACAAATAAACCAGCTAGGTTACAAGTGGTAGCTCACAAGGACCTTCAGTGAACACAGGGACCTTCAGTGAAACCACTTTCTCAGGAAGATAGAGGAATTCACACAGATTCTGCAGCTATTCCAGAGTAAAAGCAAGATATTTCACAAGCAAAGCAAGAAAAACAAACCCAGCCAGTAGGGTGAAGATTCCTCAGAAGCATCCCATGGATTAACATCTTGAAGTTGGGACATTGCACCCTACTACCAAAAATTTCTCTTTAAGGTGCACATTTGTTAGCCATTTTACACAGTCACGTCACAGCATAGTCTGCAACAAGTGGGCAGCCAGCTCCACAGGGGAAAACTTAAACTTCAAAATAATAGGCTTGTGCCTCCAGTTAGTCCAAAAGTCCCTCTGGGACACCCTATCAACTCCTACAATAAAAAAAAAAGGCATAAAGAACCTTGCTATAGTCTCACACCTCTAACATAATAAATAAATAGGATTTCTCCAGATGACCCCAGGTAGCTCTAGCAGCTACACATGGAGAAGGCCTTATCTGAGCTTCCCAGACTGAAAGACAAATGGCACAAGCATGCACAAACTGCACCTTCCCAAGAACAGACAAGCAACTAATGACACAAGACTCACCACAAGCCTGGAGAGCGAAGAGTTGCATTCCAGCTTCCTAGAAACCATCAGACTGGAGCCCCTGCTGCACTACTAAAAGCTCCTGAAGACCTCAGCATATCAACATGAGACCTCACAGGAGCCCACTAAGCCTGGGCTTTGCCACAGGAACAGGAAGATCCCCTCAGCCACACCTGGGATGAGGGTGGTGCAGCAGGAGCAGCAGCTGTGTGTGATTACCAGCAAAGCAGGTGGCAGCACCATTCTTTCCCCAGCAGTGAGGAAACTGCCGCTGAGGTCACCCCAATGGCAGCACTGGTGCAGGCCCTGTTGTGCTCAGCCATGCCCCTGCTCTGGGCTGAGTGGACCACCAGTGGTGGTGGGATGTTCTGGGGTCCCATGCATTCAGCCTCCATGCCCTACTCTTCTCCCCTGGTAGGGTTTGCCCAGGCCTTGCGCAGCAAGGAGCCCCTGAAACCTAAGCAAGTGGCTTGGCAGACAGAAAAATGGGCCTTGTTTGGGGTCTGCAACAACATGGGGATCTTGGGAAGCTTCCAGATCCACCTAAAGAGCCTAATTGTGGGACCAAAGTGGCTTCAAAGCTGGTGGAGGAACAAGCTACAGAGTTGCACCTGCAACAAGCAGATTGTGGGAGATTAGATTGGCCCCGGTAGAGTTAGATAATGGTTGGACTCACTGGGCCTAAAAATCTTTTCCAACAGTAGCAATTCTGTGGCAGCACTATCACCTTAGCGGGCTGTGTGTGCAGGGAGAAAAAAAAAACCAAAACATGGTTCAAGAAATGCTCCCTCCTGCAAGAAGAGGGGGAGTAGCCCAGTTTCCTTTTCTATTCCCTTCCCTGAGATATTCACAGGAGGAAGAGAATGCTCTGATGTCCCTCTTGACTCCTTAGGAAGAGAAGCAGGAGTCAATTTTGGAATTCTTGGGGGCTGTAAGGACATAAGAAAGGGATGAGTGAAGAATCTGACAATGCAGGCTCAGTGCTGTGGTTTGCAGCCTTCAGACAGTGCCTCTTGAGCTGCAGCTGAGGTGAGTAGGGCCTCACTCCAGTCTCTCCAGGGTCACAGACCCAAGTCCCTACTTTAACAAAACACAGCCTCCCCTTCTCAGCTTTTTTGTGGGAAGGGGTTGGGTGTGTGTATGGAGGGAGTGGGGGTGTAAAAACAGAGAAGCCTGGATTTTATCAAAGGCCTGAATGTGTCTTTGTGTCTCTATAACCAAGGGGAACCAAAGCAGGGGGGTGATTGTGCCGCTGCTCCTCCAGATACTCGCAGACTTCATGTGTCTGATCATCTCCAGCACGGCCATCTGCCCCCAGCTCCAGGGCATGACCAAGCACCTGGGGATGCTGTGAGGCACTGATGCACTCTGACCTTACATCTGAATGAAGAAATAATTTAAATACTGTGAATCTTTTCACTCTGAAAATGAAATGCAGTTCTTTAAAGTCTGGCTTAATTTCACATTAAAGCAACCCTCAAGGACCTAAAATACTGTGCTTTTACCCTTGAAACCAAAGTAGTCTTCATAAACTGCAAAGTCAGAGTTTAACATCCCTGCTTGAGGAATGTAACAATCTCTTTGGAATGGAAATAAGACTTTTATACAGTTCTAATCTACAAAACAGATAGATCAAACAAATTAGTAAAACAAGAAAATTCACCAGAAAAGCAAAACACATGCAGCCTCTGGCCAGGGTCAGGGCATCTCTACTTCACACTGCACTCCAGCATGGGACTGACAGGTGCCCAGGCAGGGCAGGAGCAGATCCACATGCAGCAGTCACCCCAATAACGAGTGACCCCCGATTCAAGCCCTCCAGACTGAGCTGGAAAAACTGTGGTTTAGGATGCAAAGTTTAGGACAAAAATTTGAAGATGCAATTGAACACAAGAAGTCACTGCGTCCATGGCACAGACAAACATCATTGCCCAGACCAACAGCACCCAACCCTCTGCTGACAGTATGGTTCCCATCTAATGCCCCTCTAGTCGATAACCAGATAACTTCAGACAAGTTACAACTGCCACCAACAACCAAAAAAAGCAGTCTCATAAGAAATGGGACATACATTCCTTACAGTTCCCTGTAAGGATCCATTTTTACACCCTCAAGTCCCCCCGGGATGGTGCATTAGTCTCTTGACAGAGTCTCTGCACAACACAGTTGAACATATTTAAATGTTTGCACAATAGGGACCCAGAAGCATCATTATTTGGTAGTAGTTACTGCCAAAGCTTTCCAAAATATGAAGCAGGTCATATCAATACCAACTGTTCTCATCTTCCAGACAGATCTGCTGGAAGAGAAAAAAAAAAAAAAAAAGAGAGAAAAAGAAAAATCTGTTCAGCATCTCATCCAAGCTTTTCAATCTCTCTTAGCTGTGAAGCGGCACAAACCTGATCAATCCTCCTGCACCAAGCACACTGCACTAGAGTAACACAAACGAGCACTGCTCTGAGACAACACAAAACAGGGAGAAAACCCAGAAAAACTTTAGCCAAAAAGAATAATTTCCAGATGTCCTGTACCGATAGACCTCATCTCTACTAGTTTTGGAGATGTTTTTTTTTCAGAAGTCTGACCACAGGCATACAGATGGTTAGGAGCTCCATCAGACCCATTTAATTTTTCTTTGTAAATTCCTCCCTCTTGATGTCATACTTGCTGGGAAGCCACTCAAGAGCCTAGGGCACAAGGGGTACAATTTTTATGTGATGCACAGATCTTATGAGGTCCAGCCAGGGGCCTCTGGCCTCCATTTGCTGCTTGTACAGCCAACGACCACAATCATGCTATGAAGAGCCAGAAGCAAAGGTTGTAACATAGGATTTCTAGCAAGTGCATAAGAAACATCACACATGGGCTGGAGACAAGTCCAGCACTGGAGTTGTCTTGATATAAATGGTCTCAGTCAACTTGCACCAAAGGGAACTTTCTGATGAAAGTTCCTATGTGCCACTGAGGTCAGTGGCTCTTGCTGTGGGGTCACTCAGGGAGTTTAAAAGTTATTTGTATTACACAGCCATCCCCAAGTGAAGAATGGCTTTTCTTGGCCTTCAAGTCTTGCAATGATTGCAATCATTTTGAAAAAATAAAGGGCAGCCACTGCTCAGAAGAAGCCAAGTTCTCTTAATGTCTTCAATAAACAATTATATAAATAGGACAAATTTTAATGTGTGCCAGAAACACAAACAGCTTCAGTTTACAACCAATGCAGCCTCAAATCCCTCCCCCAACCAAGGTGAGTACAATGTCTTTCATTAATACCTCCCCAACTCAAATGTGTGGAAAAAGGTGGACTTCTGGAATCAAGTCAGCATTTAAACCAGTGACAGGCACTCTGGAGCCCCTTCCATGAGTCCCCTGGTTACACTTAATTCATCCCACACGTGCAGATTTTTCTCCTTCTTGCCCGACTAGGTCAGATTAAAAAAAGCAAATGAGCACATGCTGGGTGAGCAGGGAAACATTCAGGACCTGCCATCCCCTGCATCTACAGTAGTTCTTTGTCTCACTCATACAAAAGGCCGTGATATAAATATCTGCCACAGAGATGAAACCCAAGAAGCACATTGTATTTGCACAGGCTGCCAAATTCGACTGTCAGGGCATATGTTGACACCAGCATTTCTTCTTCTAGGTGATAAAACAAAGATTGATGATGACAAACGAAGAACAGGTGGAGGTTTAATTAGGTCACTAAACCACGTGAAGGCAACCTGTGAAGCTTGTACCCATAGTGGTGCTAAAGGTGGAAAGCCACAGCCCGTAGTTATGATCACCTCCCACCCGGGCTGGATGCTGTGTACAAGTGGTGGGATTATCATAGCTGGGAAATGATGTGAATTGTTGTCTCTGGGGTCCAATTTAGAAAAGCAGAAAGAAATCCAGCCTTTTTATTGTCTAGTTTATCATGGCAGGAATGGTACAATTAAAAGAAGATTGGCAATTGAATATGTCTCCTCCTACTACTCTCCTTGCAGTGTGTCACCACAAGGACCTGTCACTCAGAGACTGGTGCACCTTGTGCACACACATGATAAGGACAGTTCAATGGTCAGTTCCTGCACAGCCAGCAACCACCCAAGCCAGGTACAGCCACTGCATCTCTACCAGCCTACCCAGCACCCCAGGAACAATGCTGTCTCCAGACAGCCATCAGCCTGGAGCTTCTTTGTGGCAGTTCTTCATTCTGGAATACATCAGCAGTAGCCCACTACCCAAAAATAATTTGTGCTAAAGCCTGCTTCAATCAGAACTCCATGAATGATAAGATCAACCTAGAGCATGTTGGATTTGAAATACTTTCCCATCCTGTCATATTCAGGAAGGGCAGAAGAGGACATCACTACCAGCTCAATGAGACAGCATGGAGAAACAGTACATACCATGGCAAGCACAGTCTATTTTCAATAATCAGTTCTGCAAAGCCAAGTCACTGTTCATGTGGGTGATATTAATCCATCATCTGAGGAAGAAAGAGGAGAAAACCAACTGGAAGCTGTTAAGCTACCCCCAGGTGAGATGTCACTGAACCAACCTGCTTCAGAGTCCTCTCTGGAAAGGCAGCACTGAAGGGGCTGGCAGCAAAAATATCTGTGCCTAGATAAATTACTTCATATGTTGAGACAAAGATTAAATTACACAGAGCCTCTTACAAGGGATATGGTCATCAGGTTTATTTTTGTAGTTTTTCATTACACTCAAAATAACTTGGGCAGACTTAGAGAAAATAAATTTTCTAAGCCTTCTCCCATTGATGTCACCAGTTTTAATTAATTTTTGCTGCAGCATTCTAAAGATGCCTGCTGCTGGGAAAGGGCTGGTTGCTGGCGTGCTGCTCTGGGCATCCGTGTTCACATGTTGGAGCTGCACCAAAGGCCAACAGGATAAATACTGCCAAAGTAGTACTAGGAGATGGCTCTGGATCATTTCCCTGCAGCAGCGGTTTTGAGTCCAGACTGCCTTTTAGCTCACATCTCTCATCCACATCAGAGATGCTGCCAGTGCTGGGAAGAGCACTGGATTGTGTTATTTCCTTCCTTGGAAACTCCCGGCCACATCCAACAGTTAATGTCACCTCAGTAGAACATTAGGTGTCACAGCAGTTGATCTGGTAGGGTATTGTTTGGATGGGTGTTGAGCAATGGATGCTCTTTCCCTTGGTGCCATCACAATGGGGAGCTTGGTTTGAGAGCAGCCCCCTGAGTTCCCTGACTCAAACCCTGTCTTTGCAGCATGCCTGGTTGTCACCTGCCACCCCCTCCACTACCCCGAGCTCCTCAACAGTGGCTCTGCAATAGAGAAAAGCAAGCCACCACGAGCAGAAGTCCCCCTGTTGCTTCCAGGACATACCTGGTGGCTGCTGCTGCGGTGCCTGCAACCCCCTCTGGACACACAGCAATCCACAGGGCCAGGAGAAAATCATTCCCCTACTTTCAAGAGGGACCTTGGGCTCCTTCCTCTCTGCCAGCTGGCTCCCTGCAGCATGCAACACATGCATGAGTTGTACAGCTGGGAGGAAAAACCAAACCAAGCAAGACTCCCCCTCTTCCATTTATTTCCATCTATTGCAACCACTCAAGAATACATCACTGACCTACAGATCTCGATCATCAGAGGGTCCTGATACCATGAAACTGCTCCCTGAGCAGAGTTTCAAGGTTCCCAAGGATGACATGGGGGCCCACCACTCTGTGGCAGCTGCTTTCTGGGATCTTCTAGCAA
>JAOEGS010004176.1:7274-17419 GCA_025447755.1 Corythornis vintsioides
ATCCTGCTCGGGCAGGGGGGTTGGACTAGATGATCTTCTAGGTCCCTTCCAACCCTTAATATCTATGAATCTATGAAACACTGCACTCTCACCTGCACAGTAACACAACACATGTAAAAACCAAACACATTCTGACTGAAGAATCTCTCTCCAGTCATCAATATCCAGTTTTTGTAACACAAGATACCATGCAGCCATGATGGGAACTGTCTTAATTCCCCTGATGTATATTTAGTGCTGTGGTAACCACACTGGAGTATGAAATTCCCTTTTCTCTTCTATCCAGTCCAGAGCATATCACACAGCCTGGGAGGCATTCACATACAAGCCAAAGGAGGAAGATACACATTTAATAGGAGTTAAAAAAGCATTGAAGTCTTTCTCATTATGATCAGTAGGAGTTAAGGATCTGACCTGTCTGGATGATTTGGAAAGTTGGATGGGCCTTAGTTTGTATTTTTAGATGTCTGTTTACCTTGGAAAATCTGCTTTGACTTTCCACAGTTGAGCCTTTCTGCTCAGATAGCCAGGATACATTTACATAGACATTTGTACTAGACCCATGTCAAAGGGCATCTGTTCTGCAAAGGCATGCCAGGGGCTGGGTGCTGTGTCACTGCTGCCCACAGATCCATCAAGTGTTTCTCAGGAACTATCAATTATGTCTGAAGAAAACACCACGAGTTATGGGCAGAGGGAAATGAACACCATAAGCAAACCATTCCATCATGTCTGGCCTAACAAAGGGACAGGTAGAGGAAGACATCTCATGTGGTGATGCTGCTGTTAATTACGTAAGGAGATGCCTTTTTTTCCTGTGATTTAAACCCTCTTTATCAGATGAATAAAACAAACCTTTGGAAGATACAATTGTGACAAGCCCCCCAAGTCAGCTAAAATTTTGAGTTGTGCTTTTTTTCTCATGGGAAACATCCCCAAAATACCCACATACAAATCTATTCTTCTGCATGTTAAAAGCATTCCCCAGGCAACCAGGATGGGGAACTGAACATAAATTCCCTTTTCTCCCCACCTATATTTCCTTTTGAAAAAACAGTCACTACTGCTAACCAAAGGTTAGCTACTATTGCCTGATGTTCAGCACACTTCACAAATGAACACTCAACACCAAAATGGCCTTAACTAACCAGTCTTACTAAAAGCTGGTTTTGACAATTGTAAAAACATAAAGCTGGCTACACCTGGAATGCACCAAATGTCCATTTAATCCAGAATGTCTTCTCCAGCTGTGGCTAGTAGCAAATATTCAGAGAAAGAGCTCAAGAGGGCAAGTAGAGAATGAGCGATGTGAGCTCCTAGCACATAGGAATTGCCTCCTCATTTTTCAGTCAAGATCACCAACTTGAGATAGCCTGCATGTCACCTGTGGTCACCCACTGACTCAGTCCTTCCTGGTTTCACTGTGAGAAGATGCTTCACACATGGAAAGACACACTCTGCTAGGCACATGCTTAATTTATAAGTGCTAATTAATTGAATAATGGGTAGCAAAGCCCTTGGTCTATATTGTATTCAAAATGACATCTAGAAAATGGCTGGTGTCGTTAGCAAGATGGATGCTTCCTTAAGCCTGATACCTTTGTGAGAGAATCTGTCCCCACATTACTGATGAAACAGAATTTAACAATGAAGATGTATGTATATTTAATTCCAGGAGAATACTTTTGAGATGTCAAATGTTTGGTCATCGGGATGGTGATCATTGTGCTTCCTTCTTGTGACCAGCAGTGGGATGAATATCCTGTTATAAATGGAAAACAAATAGTTGACTCGAAGAGCTTTCAATGTCATCTGTCTCTTAGAAAATGCATGTCAGTAGTTCTCATGTGACTTTGAAAGCAGCGTGGCTGTTTAATGTAACTTCTGCCCTCCATCTGGGCCCACTGGGTGCCTACAACTGAGAGCAGCTATCTTTATACTGACAGCCTTGTTCCAGGTCAGGGAGGTTCTGACCTGCCTCTGAACTCAAATTCTGAAGCACTGGACAGATACTGCTGTTTCAGTTCTTCCACCTTTATCTCAGGGATTGGGTTTCCAAGAATCTGCTGCAGTTGAGTTCCCATAAGGAAATGGCCCAGCAAAGTCACATCACGAGCTCACAACAGGCCTGCAAATCCCTCTCGGCTTCAAAGCACATTGAAGAGTAAATTAATATACATTATTATGGCCCCACTTCTAGCAAGTAAATATTTGTCTTACATGGGAAGCTGGTGGCAGAACAGTGAGCAGAATCAGTGTTTTTCTGCCTGGGATATGGCTTCATGTGGGTGACAGCCACTGTTCTTGCTGTCTGGCAGGTGTCTGGGAGAGGGGTACAGCTGGGAGCCTTACACAGAGACACATACAGATGCCCAAAGCCTGTGTCTGTTGTGCTCACAAGAGACAACTATGCATGTCTTGCCTTGTGCCTCCCTCAGAGCAAAGTGCTTTTTAGCCCTTAATGAACTAAATCTGTCAGCATCACTTTTCTAAAGTAGAAAGGTCCCCATTTCATCATTGGGAGAAACTATGGGTTTTCCTATGTGGACATTCTCCAGAAACTTAATTAAATCACATTAAAACACCACATGGGCATTTTAACTTAAAGGTATGTTTACTCTCTGCAGTATACTTCATCTCCAAAGCAAACTGAAGAACATTTGATTTAACCCACCCTAATTCTTACAAAATGCGACCACTTTAATGCATTTGATTCACCTTTTGGAAATTCACACTTTTCATTCACTTTTAGATGACTTTTATCCTCAGTTTTCCTTTGTAAAGAAGCCATTCAAGAGAGAGAAGGGACTTGGTTAGGATCATTCAAAAGAAGTGCCAGGAAAGGAAGTGGGGGAGCCCAGATGTACACAAGCATCCAGGGAAGCAGCTTTTCTCTCACTACCTTTCTATCTGTGCTAGAAATGTTTTCCATGGCTCTTACCCTACTGTACTCTTTTTATTCTACCCCTACCACATTGGACTTTGAAACAGATTTGAACAGCAGAAGCAAGACAGGAAGAGCAAGCTGGCAGGTGTCTTGTCTGGCTGCAGGCAACACTGTAGAAAATTAATGATTTTGCCACAGTCCTTTGAGACTGTAAAGTCTGGGAATAATTTATTCTGCCCTGCCAGCATGTCACAGACAGTGTAATTTCATTCTGTTACTTCTTCAGTCAGCCTGATATCTTATCTTTGACTGAAGCATAAAGTCAGGTATTTGCTGCAGCCAAATTGATCCAGGCATTTTGTTGGATGTGTGTTTTCCATTGAAACCAATTTTCCTTTTAGTAAGCTACTTTTTAACAATCTTTTCCCCTCTGACAGACAAGCTTTTCTGTGCAAATCAGCAGCCATTGCTTTATTGGAGATACAGGTTTGGTTTATAGCAGCAGTGAAAACCCCCCATTCCTTGCTAGGGGTCTGAAATGACTACAACAGCATGGATGCAAATTCCTCCTAACCTCAAATACCTCTTTCTTATTGTCACTGCTATATCTAGGTTCTTGAGGACATACAGTGGCTCTGTTCATCTATGTCAACACATCAGCAAAGCAGCTGGAACAGGAACACCAAAACCTGCCAGCTTCACAGGGTGGTCCCAGACACCCTACAGGAGCAAAAGCTACTGGGCAGTTTTAAGACAGTTGCATGAGCCATGAATTTCACCTTTTCTCTTCCCCTACCCAAATGGCAGCATGGGGCTGAGCAGGGCAGAGAGATTCAAATATACATTGCAATAAAACATAACAATGAGGTAGAAAAATGCCTCTAAAGGGTACGTAATTCACAAATATTTTTGTCTTTATCAGGCTGGACTTGCCATGCTGTACTGTCTCAGCATTCTGGTATCACCAGTTACTCTCAGAGCACATGTATAAGAAGTTTTCCAGTGTCAGATCTTACCATGATACTAAGGACAAGAAGCACTATTTCTTACCTTTACCTGAAGCAGAAATGGACAGCTGGGAAAAGTGACTTGACCTTGGTCACATTATTCCACACATATTAACTTTAGAACTAGGATTGACACGAAAAAGTCAAATGATAATTGCAGTATGTTTGGCATCCTGATTCATAAACCCATGTGGTCAAAGCTCATGGGGTCCACAGCAGAGCTGGGCACAGTCATTAGAAAACTGTGAGCATGATCTTCTCTTGCAACATTCATAGGTACCCACTCATCCCATCTTCTCTAGTTTCCAGGATCTCTTGTGCCTGGACCTTTCCTTAGGCTGCCAGTCCTCTAACGACATCACTCTGACGAGCCCTGTCAGAGCCATCATTAACCTGTCAAGAGACATATGCCCAGCCCTTTAGTACAGTACTGTTTCATGAAGCTGAATAAAACATAGCACATTCAACCAAGTTGAAGACAAATGCATTACATTTGCCTAATTTTCTCATTTGCCACGGGAGAGTGTCAGAATTATTCTTTCTGAGCAAATGAGTTTTAGTTTTCTCATTAGCTTTTCATAATCCTTAGTGCACAGACTGAGAGGTAAGGGCTTTCTGCAATTTTGGCTGAAAGGAAAATGACTAAAGTTTAAAACTGAGAGCAGAAGGAAAGGTGTCACTGCTCCAGAGAAATTTCCAGCCTTCTTCTGCTAAGTCTTGACTATATGAAGAGTTTAAAAATGGAAAAAAAATGACAGAGCCAGACAAGTCCTTACCCAGGTTGTGGAATAGGCTGTTCAGGTCAGATACTGTGACCCACACAGGCTGATCTAATGTAAATAACCAACTTTAAAATGAAGGGGTTATCTGTACTGAAGTATCACTGTTAGCCTTGGTTAAATCAATTTAGATCACTCCAGTGAGTTAACTTTACAGTGACACTAGACCTGTGAAATCTCACAAGGTCTAAAGCAGATACAGGGATGTATTACATCGCATGGGGCATCCTGTGTACAGGCTTCTATCTGTCCTCTGACCAACCACTCTCCTCAAACCACTGCATCTTCCACTGAGCTGTGACCTGTATGTTGGAACTGAAATAAGCTGAGGTGAACACACTCTTGAGCACATGGCTGCAGTATCCTAAATTAGAGGCAGGTCAGAAGCCTCTCACGTGTGCTCCTCAAGCCCAGGTTTTGCAGTACCACTCCTAGGAGTTGCACCAAGGTCATCAGTATGCTACCTAGACTGAATAGCTGCCAGAACCATGTAGCTTGAGTCACAGCCACGCTGGGCTGTGTTCCCTTACATCTATGCATTGCATGTTCTATTTGGGATTGGGCTTGCTCATACAGCAGTGGAAGCCACAGCTAAGAGCACCAAAGGAACGCATCCCTCAAATGGAAATTAGTTATCCTGACATAACTCTGTAAACACCAGGGCTTTCACAAGCTGTTTTTCACACTTCTAACCAGCTCAGCTTCATGAGAAAAACACTGAAATGTAGACTAAATGTTCTGAGACAGCTAAACTTTTTTATTTATTTGAGAGCAATCAAATATATACGATTGATCATATGTAGCGAATGTTGCAGCATCCAGTAGCCCGTGTCCAGAGGAAGCAGAACAAGCTTCATTTGGTGCTGTTTTCAGTGGACTGGGAGGTGTGTTTGCCTGGGCATAACCCAGAGCTTGGGCAGGGCTTCAGGAAACTGAAGTGAAGGTCACCCTTCCAAACCTCCACACAGCATCGCCTGCCATGCCCTAGTCTGCAGCTATAGGACACTGGCCTACAGGGGGTTGGTCATGATCAAGGTGCACAAAGCGTGGGAGGGCAGTGGGGGAAGGAGAGGGCTAATTGCAGGATCTCAGCAAGACAGCACTTCCAGACAGAGGTCTTCAGGTTGCTCTTTGCTTCCACATATGAAGGAGAACATGAAACTTCAGGAAAATGATACCACCTGTAGTGTATATCCTATGGCATATGAGTGGTAATTCT
The DNA here is from genome assembly GCA_025447755.1 of Corythornis vintsioides. Classification (NCBI taxonomy): domain Eukaryota; kingdom Metazoa; phylum Chordata; class Aves; order Coraciiformes; family Alcedinidae; genus Corythornis; species Corythornis vintsioides. The sequence goes on from JAOEGS010004176.1 coordinate 13,167, forward strand.
TTGTCTGTACAATGTTAGAAAGTGGGGGTGGTGTTTTTAATGATATTTTTTATAATGGAGCTAAGAATGGCAGGTTTCACAATGAAGCTGTTGTTCAATTAGACATGAATCAGTGTATTTGCAGGCTTGACTGACATGAGGAAGTAATAAAACAAAGACATTAAAACTTATCAGTAATTCTTACCATCTCTTAATGATGTTTCTAATCTATGCCTTTGACCCTTTGGTAATTCTACTTATTTCTCTGCTGCTGTAACATTTAGAAAGTAACTGAAAATTTTATGCCAGTTGCTGATTTATCATGTTTGCTTTATGACAGCCCAAGACAAAGGCCAATATATCATTAAAAAAACCCTCCAACTCCATATTTAGAATCCTGAGTAAACGGCTTGAATTTCAAATGAGCAGAACTCATGATCTCTCTCGCTGATTTTGATAGAAGCTCTAGGGTTCCTGAAAAAGAAAATCTTTTTATCAGCCTGTCAGATATAGTCTTGGGGACATAGCTTTTTATGCAAATCATAGGCACAGGCCTTCAGTGAACATCGTGTCATTAGGACAATTTTTGGGCAGGGAGACTCCTTGTTATAGGAAGGGACCTCATGAGTGAAGTGTTTAAGAGCCAGGTAGATGTTGTGCTTAGGGACATGGTTTAGTGGGTTGGGAATAAGGTTAGACTTGATCATCTTGAAGGTGTCTTCCAGATGAAATGATTCTGTGTTTCTATGATATTTGTGCCATCAGGCTGTTTTAGCCCCAAAGGCTGGATCTGTTGGCCTACATATTGGCCAGGACAGCAAAGCTGTCTCACTGGTGTCCCTCTTACTGCAAAGCCCTGTTTTCTGTCTTTGGGTTACAGGCTGCCTTGACAAGACACCATATAGACAACAGAAACACCTCCCTGGCAAAACTCACTAATGCTGGAAAAGTGTTTGAAACAAAGCTGTGGCTGAACGATCTGTTCTTTTGACTATACCTGTGCACTGAGTGTGGTCACACTCCTATCTCATTGCTTTATATTGGCAAAAGTTTTGTTTCCAAGAAGAAAGAAGAGTTAAATCAATGGGAGACCTATTCAAGCTACCGTAATGGAATTTAAAATTGGGGGTGCTCTTGGTATGGACCTGGTTAAGTGAAATACAGCCTCTCCCTGACTCATACACATAACCAGAAAAGCTGTACAAACAGGCAACCATAGATCAGGCACTACCCTGAAAAGTTTCTTGGTGACTGAAGAAAGATTTCCATACAGTGTGGTCACATGGCAGATTATGCGGAAGAAATGGCACAAAATGTAGTTGTAAGGTGTCAGATTCAAAGCTAACAAAAGGAAGCACTTGATCAAATGTATAGTTAAATTCTGGAGCTTGGTGCCAACAGTGCCGAGGATGCCAAAAATAGATTTTGAAAAAATATTTGACAAAATTGTGGACAGACCTATTAAGTATTAAGCAGCAAGATCTTAGGAAGCTTTCAGGAACCCACAGCCTGGAAAGTACACCAGAGAATTGCCTGCCTTATACTGTTTTCTCTAAACATCTTCTAGCAAGCACCAATGAAGAGAAGATACTAGACTAGACAGATTGTTAGAGTGATCCAATATGACCATTTTTTCATTTAAAACTTTCTACCTTGGTGCTAATTACCTTAATGATGAGGGTTGTTAACTGCAGTGGTTCACTAACTGCTCCATAAGCAGCTGAGCCATCCTTGCAGCCCAGGCAACCTGTTAAGAGACAAGCTCTAAGTCGATGGGGAGATAGTCATGCCCTGGGTTAATTCATCCAGCTGTTGCCTACAAGAAGGAAGTCTTTATCAGCCACCTAGTTCACCAGGTGCAGATATACCCTAAGGGATTTTCCCAGCTCAGCTGCAAAGTATTGCAGAAGGCAAAGATATTGATTCCAGGTCTCCCAAGTCTTTTGCCAGCATCCAAAAACCTGATCTATTGTGTTTCTCAACTCAGAAGACAATTGCAGGATGGGGAGGAAATGATAAAACATGCAATAAATAATAATTATGCAATTGGCTAAAATGACACTGCAAGCTTTTATAGGCTGGCACAGCATCCCCCCTAAAGTTTACAGTGCAAACCTCACTTTGGCAACCTTCTTGCTTGGTGTGAGTACTCCTCCCTGCACAGAAAATGGAACATGTCTTGGAATCCTGCTGCAATAGTGGCTATTACCACTGCTATACATAAGGTCAAACTCTGTTTTAGCAAGGAATTTGTCCTCTGAGCTGTAACATGGATTGGACTTGCATACACAGGTGAGGCAAAAACATGCAGTAACATGGTTAGCAGAGAATTGTGCTGTAACATGACCCCTTGGAAGAGTGATCTGCCTTCATAATTACCACTCCTGCTATGAGAGATGGAGGGTCAGGAGTTTCTAATGCTGCTGAATTATGCTACTGCTCCCAAATGGAACAGATCCCAGACTACTGTGATTCCTGTGTTTTGCCTAAACCACTGTGCCCTCTTCCTATGTTCTACCAGCCTTAGTCCTGTCCCAGGAGGTAACTCTCCAAGAGGTAACTTACCCAGAGGTAACTCTCCAAGGAACACCAATGGGGAAAACAGGTTTCCTAGTTCTGGCCCAGGATTTCTCATAATTTATTAGGAAACTGAAGGGATGTCATCTCCATGCCTTCACTCCTTTTCTGTAAAGCAGAGTTTGCAGCAGTTTGTAACCACTTAGGAATATGAGGAAAATGCAAAGATGTGATGGAAGCTGTGAGGTGCTCAGATCTGGTGGTACCAGAAACCACCACAGCACGAGACAGGGGAGCTCCATGGACAGTGCCTGATAGACAGAACTAGGATGAGCTTTTCCCTTACATGCAGGGCAGGTGGCCCCAACTGAAACTCACCCAACATATGGAAGGGTGAGTTTCACCAGCATCACCAGCACTTTGTCCTGGCACAACTGCAAAGCACAATACCAAAACCTCCCATCTCCACACCATTGCTGGGAAGATTCACAGTTTCTTAAGATTTCCCTGAATACCCATAAAACTGCATGTTCCAGAACAGCTTGTTCTACCTCAAGCCATGTGGTTATTTCATCTAGTGGTGAGCTTTGGGGGAGCTACTTTATCACCAGCTGCAGCAGGGCTGAACTGTTTCCTGCCATTGATTAAGGAAATAAAATCCACCAAACACAAATTTTCTTGAAGCCCTCGTGTGAAGCTTTTCCTGTCTGCATGCTCTCCACTGATTGTATTGCTTTGCCAAGCCTTGTTAAGGCTTCTCCATTGTTCTGAGTGTGCCGTCAGTCAATCCTGGTTGCCTGTGCACACTGGCAAGCTTTGCAAAGATGAATATGTAACTGAGATCCTTAATTAACGCCAAGTAATATTCAGATCTATTCACTGGGACATGCGAAAGAAATCAAGCAAGAAACCTATCAGAATAGGGTGAGGGGGGTGGACTCCTTCAGAGGGTTTTATCTGCAGAAAGATCTAATTAAGCTAGAATAATATGCAATCTTGCCTAAAAAGAAAATGAACAACAAGAGAAGCTGAAGTCAACAACCAGCTGTCTCCTCTTCCAGTGTTAGAAGGCATTACCTCTAGAGGCAGAAAAGAAAGAAAAATAGGCTCAGGATTTGTGTATCTTAAAACAGTGAATCCGCAGCCACTGGTATAACTCTGCAAAGCTTTCAGTACATTAGCATCTGAAGGGCAGGTCTATCTGCTAGAGGGAATTGTCCCTCTATTTGCCAGTTAAAAACACAGGCTTTGCTGCCTGTTGTTGACAAACCTAGTCCTACCCTTCCACTTTCTCTCCAGCCCTGCCCAGGTCTCCTTGCCCAACTTTGCTGCCTGGGGTACATTTGAGGGACAGTGCTGAGGGCAGTGTAACCAACAGCTAGGCTCGATTTGGGATTGTGAGATGATGCCATATTCTTCATAGAGGCCTCACAGGGCTGGGGGAAACATGGATAACTCTGTTAAACAACAGTTCAAAAGAGAATAAAATTGGCTTTAGATATTGATTTCAAATGTGTCTTGAGAGTTAGGTACCTAGGTGACCTTCTCAGCAAGCTGGACACCCAATTCCTCTAGGGTATGTCTACACTAAAAGAATATATATTCCAGCATATATATATATGTGTTATATATGAGAGCCATATATAGCCATATAAATGTGTTATATAGAGAGCCATAACAAAAAATATTTCAGTATTGGATATGCCAGTCATACCACCACAGGAATTAGTTTCCAGACACTGAAATAGAATAAGCTG
>JAOEGS010004177.1:0-12375 GCA_025447755.1 Corythornis vintsioides
GGTGTATCCACAGCCCCACTCAGCTGGGTGTCACCTGCCAACCTGCTGCTGGTGCCTCCATCCCCTGTCCGTAGCACATGTTAAACATCACAGGCCCCAGTACAGCCCCTGAGGGACATCACTGGCCACTGCTCTCCAGCTGGACTCTGAGCCATTGCCCACTCTCCTCTGGATGGACCATCCAGCCAATGGAACGGGCCATCCATAAAATAATATCTCTCCAACCTCCTGACCATGGCCACATGGGTCATCGCTGTACAGAGCACAGTTTGCTTTGATCTAATTGAGGTTTACTTGCTCCTGATTTCACACCAGTGCCTGCCTGATCTGGTAGTGAATTAGCAGTTTTCTGTGTAGAAATCCCTCTCAGACTGATAAATGATGCAAAGGTTGCAAGGTCCGTCTCATCCCCATCAGATGCTGATGGGCCAAATGCTGGCCTCTGTTTACACATTGCTGTTAATAGAAATGGGGTTGCCTGGGGGGGAACTTGGGACTGTTGTTTGTATACATTCAGTCCTCAGAAACATGATACCAGTCTATTCCACAAAGACTGCAAAAGAATTGCACAGGTTTTGTTTTTACTTTATAGTAGAATATGTTCCCCTTGCTGTGACAAATACTGAACATGACTTTTGTTCAGGCTTCAAATAGCAGATTACTTAATCATATACTATTTAAGTACATGTTTGTTTTGCTATGAAGTGAAACTTTTGAGCAAGATTGTATTACACGTAAAGCAGCTTCCTGAATCCTTAAATATTAATCCTCAAGTCAAAACAGATCGAAGGTAGTCCCAGGGTCACTTCCTTAAGCCTGAGCTGCTGTATCCCAGTCTCTAGTATCCCACATTACATGTTCCTCACCCTGACTTTGTGCCAACACCATCATTTTTGAAGCCTGTGGATGGCCTTGGCAGGTGGCTGAGGATGGGGAGATGAGCTGTGAGGGACCCACTCCCGGGGGGCACAGGGACCACTGCCAGCTGCTGGGAGTGAGGACAGGGCAGGAAAACATGTCCAGCCCTGCATGGAGAGGGTCTGCCAAGCACCTGCGGATCCCAAGACAGGAGGCGATGGAAAGAGTTAAGGGGGCAGCTGTGAACTGAAGAACTTAGAAAGGGAAAAATGGGGTAATGTAGGGTGGGGATGAGCAGAATGGGTGGAAGGCGAGGGGTCTGTGCAATAAATAGGGATGTGAAAGGAAAGGGAAGGAGCAGAAGAGTGACAGGCAGGAAGCCCCAGGAAAGCCGGGAGGAGAAAAGCTGGGACTGGGGTGTGCGGGCATAGGTAAGTGACCGGGAGGCCAAGCCGAGACAGAAGGGATCCGAGACAGTGCGAGTGACACGGTGTGTGCTTCCCGCGCCCCGTGCCTGGTACGGCCGGCACCGGCAGCTGCGGGCGATGCCGGTGCAAACACCTGCCCTGCCCTGCCCTGCCCTACCCGCCAGCCCGTCCTCCGGCCTCCGAGGCGTGCCCGTTGCGGGGCGATTACGGCCTGGCCCAGGGCACCCCGCCAAAGACGCTTTGGTAAACGGGCCGGCGCTTTTCTCGGCCGAGAGGGACAGGCCAGAGTAACGAGACCTCGCAGCTGCTGCTGCAGCGGAGGGCAACGGTGCGGGGGAGCCTGTTCTCGAAGAGCATCGCCGCGCCTCCCCCAAGGCACGGCCACGGGCTGCAACCGGGATTCGCAAGGGCCAGTGCAACCCCACAGCCTCCCCCCATGACCCCGCGGGCCGCTGCCCTGCTGCGGCCGCCCCTCGGTAGGGAGGGGAGGGGAGGCGGAGCAGGACACGCCGCGGACGGCTGATCGATGGACGCCGCGACACGAGCCGGACGGCGCCGGTGACGCCGCCGCCACCGGGGGCCGAGCGCCCCGCGCCCCGCCTGCCCGCGCTGCCCGCCTCGGGGCGGGGCCGGGGCCGCCCCCCTCCCTCTCTCCGCAGCGCATTCGCTGCGGGGCCCCCTCTCCTGTGACGTCACCGGTGTCTAAAAAAGCACCCCGTCAGGCAGTCAGGGAGGACAGGGGGCAGGCAGCGGGCTGGCAGCCGCCGGAGTAAGACGCGTCCCGCCGCCGACATGGTGTCCCCCGTCACCGTGGTGAGTGCGGGACGTTGCGGTGGGAAGGGGTGGGGGTGGGACTCGCGCACCCTTCCCCGGGCGGTATCCCCCAAGCTTCCTCCCCGCTGGTGCTGTCTGGCCGGTCCCCGCGGCCGGTGGGTGCTCCGCCGCCGCCGCCTTCTCCTTGCCGCCCCCTCGCCTTGCGCCAGTGCCGCCCCCGGCAGCTGTTGCTCCGGTGGTGCGGTGGCTCCCGGGCCGCTCTCCGCCTCTTCCTCCCCTCGCCATCGGTAATCGTCAGAAACGCGGGTACCGCTCGCAGCCGTACGCGGAACGCCGCCGCCGAAGTCCCCTCAGCAGCGCCCGGGAGCGTCCCCCTGCCCTAGCCGGCACCACGCCTCGGCGCCCGGAGGCGGCTTTGCCGGCCGGGGGTGCCGCTTGCGGCCGGCAGACCTTTCCGTAGGCTGGGCGACCTCCCTCCGAGACCTCGTCTCCCCCGACAAGCCGGGCCGGCGTTTCCACCATCTAACGACACGAGACGGGATGCCCGCCTCACGAGGCTGTCACGATGCTGAATTAACATAAGCAGCAATAAGGTAGCGACTCGCGCTGTTCTGTCAATAGGTGACAGTAGCATCACAGCTGGACTGAGGGAGCAGAGCTGGTCCCTGTAGTAGCCGCGGCTCCTACCGGCAATGCCAGGGCCAGGTGCTGGCCCCGCAGGTGAAGCGGAGCGGGTGTTTGAGAGCCACAAGAGGACAGAACGCTTCCAGCCACAACTGCGGAGCGGCCGGGCAGGCTGCTTTGCATGCTCTTGTAGCTAGAGAGAGGGGATGTGTTCGAGCGCACCGTCAGACTGACGCGGGCTGCAGCAACAGCCGACTGCTGGTGGAAGAGCTGCCTCGCCGCGCTGAACACCTCTTGCTGGTATCCTGTGGTTACGTTATCATCCTGTTTTGAGATATTTTCCTTAGTGGCTGGTCTGTTGCATTCCCTCTCGCAGGTAGAGATTCCATCCTTCTCCTGCTCTTGACCCACAAAGCCAGGGTTCAAAACTTTAAAAAAAGCCCCTTTTTGCAAAACTGACTTTGCCAGTTCTGTAGGGCAGCTTGTATTGTCTGATGAAAATTCAGATGAATTTTCCTCCAGCTATTAACATGTACCTGGTAAGTTCATCAGTAGCCTGGGGTTACTTTTATCTTTAGAGACAGAAGGAAGTGGCTTGTACATTATATCATTGTAGGGCCAATTTTAAATTTATTTATTTTTTTTGTGTATTTCAAAAACTCCAGAGTTTTGGTACTTTTTTTACTTTTTTGCCGTAAGCTAAATTCATTCTTAAGTGATGCTCTTGGTTACAGAAGTAAAAAAATCTTAACGCTGGGATAACACTGGAAAGGCTCAAAACCTGGCAGAGTTTGTTTCAGATTTCACAGGAGGCAAGCGCTTGGCTGTTAAAGGCAGTGAATCGGCGTGGTCTTGTAGAGTATGTTTGAACTGCGCTCGGAGAGGAGGCAATGACTAAGGCATGCATAGGTGTTGGGAAGGGTGAGTGTAGCTCCAACTGGAAGGGTTCATCTACACCAGAAATTACACTCTGGGAAGGCAACTTTGAAAGGAAAATGAAAATAAACCTTGCTTTCTTCACTTGACCTGTTGAGATGTAGAAAAGCGTGTTTCTGCTCTGGCTTCATCCCTGACAGTCAGTAGACTCTTTGCTTCACCAAAGGCACCTAAAACAGCTGTGAGGGACAGGGAGGCCAGGGGCTGTGACCAGAGCTGAAGCTGTTTACTATGGCTGTAGAGGTGGAAGGGTTGGGTGTCTGATCTCTCAACAAGCTCAGAAAAAAAACACTGCAAGCCTTCAGTCTGCTAAGGAGCAGTTCTTTGCACATCGCCTTTAGGGGGTTTTCAGATGGCCGTTCCTTTGAAGAGTGCACTGTGCTGCTCCAGCATTGGCTGTGCTGTGGCTGGAACACTGTTGTGCAGTAGTGTGTGCTTCCCAGGAGCACAGTGTGGCCCCTGTGCAGCTGGAGCTGTGCAGAGGCTGAGAAGCTGCTGGGCTGTCTTTGGGAAATCATTTGAAGGGAACAGCAGTGGGCAATTGGTCTGGCCAGAGCTAGGTGCTACTTGTGGGTCCCATGCTTTATCTCTGCACCACACTGCCTTTGGCTGCATAGATAGACCAGGTGTTTGAAGCCACCATGGCTATTTGCTGCTGTGATACGTGATGGGGACAAGCACCTCGGGCATAATCAAATTAGCCAGAGGAATTGATTTGTCCACAGCATATGTCCTCTCCCAGTACATTGCAGCATCAGCCTCAGAGGGGAGGACACCAGAAGAGCATGGCTGAGAGGGACATGATTTTGCTTCCTGTTTTCGCAGTGGAGGCCTCTCTACAGAAGTGCAGCAGATGGCCCTGGGTGCTTACACCTGCCCTCCTGTGGCTGCCACTCTTTCCTTCCTTAGGACACACCTGTAGCAAGAGTCAGAACACCGAGCTCCAGGTCTGCTGTACAGCTGATAGCTGGAAAAGCCATGCGAGGAAGCAGGCAGTGTGGAGAGGAAGCCAGGGAGAGGGGTGGCTAAGGCTGCTGTCTGCCAGGTGTGCCCCATAGGCCAGGGGGCTGCACATCCACCCTGACTGCGGGGAGAGGCCGTGGCCCTGTGGAGAGCTAGCCAAGCTGTTCTCCTGGGGCTGCACAATCGGACATGCCCACAAATAACCGATCTGGGGCCAGAATACCTTTAAAGGGATAAAGCTCTGGGGTCCCGCTGATGCCAGTCTAGACTTGCATGGTGCTAGGCTGTGGCAAAGAAGACTCATTTGCCTACCAGTCCTGATCCAGCTGGTGAGAAATGCTCACTCTGGTTGGAAGTCACCTTGGAGAGAAGCTTTCAGTGCTTGCTCTGCTAGGCAAGCAGGAGCATCCTGCTTAAAAATGATTATTCTTGCTACTGCTCCGATGAAGAGTTGCTTTCTTTCTGCATAAGGCTGTGCAGGTCGAGAGCAGCATTAAATGGCACGTTTGCTTTGTGGATATGTAAGGTTTAATTCCCTTCTTGTTCAGTCAGAAATGGCCCCATCTTAATGAAAGTCCTACCTGAGACTGCCTCATTAGTGGTTTGTGGTCCAGCTTTTTTTGTTTGTTTGTTTGTTTTCACTATTGGTTAAGCGGTCTTTACCCTGAGCTTGTGGGAGATAGTCCTTGACCTAGAGATCTTCCTGCTCAGCAGGCACCATGATTGCAGGTGCCACAAGTGTGCAGGAGATCACTCTGGAGACACACAGTCATTCTGGCATTTTCATAATGCTCCTTGCTCAAAGGCACCCTATTTTAGCCCTAAAGTTAGGGCTAAACTTAGTACAGGGCTTCACACCACCTTGAGGAAAACAGGGTGTGGGAAACATCAGGACATTGGCTGAGAATAGGTCATCTTTGGGGAACAGGTACAAATAATATAGGAATGTCTTTTCAAGCAGGATGGTGTATGGGCTCTCATTCCTACAACATCCCCCCTGCACTTGACTTGTTCTTGGCCTAGCACAGTCCCATGTTGGAGAAAGAGGTGAAACTGCCTGTTTGGGACTGATTTTTGCCCAGAAGCCTTAACAATCCCCTTTTGTCCTCTGATGTATTTACATCTTTAAACAGAGAGAGCTGAGATGTTATTTTGGCTGCATCAAGCAAGTTGAGCTCTCATCCTAGTCTCTCTGAGGTGGAAGCAGCCAGCATCCCTCCTGGGAAGATGGAGAATGGCACTTCGGGGGAGTGTGAAGGTCACTGACAAAACCTGGGTAAAAAACCTGTCAGGTGTGATGTGGAAAACTGTTCACTGGTAACAAATACTGAATCAGGCTGGAGAACTGGGTGGGTATCATTTGAGTTTCCGCAGGGGGACCAAACCCCCCTGGTCCAGGTGAATACAGAAACCTGAAGTGACGTTGAGAGACTCTGTGCTATGGGCAATTGTAGCAGTAGTAGGTCTATGCTTAGTTTTAAAGGCTTATTGATAGGAAGTGTGCTCCATAATCCTCAAACTGTTCTTGAAAACAAGAAAGCTGGATCACACTTTGAACAATTTCAGCCTTTACTTCTTAAATACAGGATGTATTATTTCTGCATTAGTGAATAAAGTGTTAGGAACCATCTAAGTGAGAAGGATTAATTTTGCTTGTTCTCTTTGTTTATATGCAACATTGTTGCTTTCATTGTTATTTTCCCAATTACTTAGATATCATAAATTGGGATTTTACTACACAGGAGCATTTATATACTACATAGACAATTATGGAAATATGGTACTTTTATAAAAATTCATATTTTCAGACTGAGCTTATGGATTTTTGCTATGACATTGACATTCTTTGCCATAGCTGCTGCTGTGAGAGGGGTAACTGACACTGGAGGCTAGAAAGTGCAGGCTTCTCTCATCTCTTCCCAGTCCCAGTGTGGTTGCACTAAGCAGTTAGTGCCAATCACTGCTGCAGGCAGTGCTTTAGATTAAAGACTCCATTAACTCAAGTACACCACTCAAGTCACATGCGTCTATTGTTCAAAGTGGGCTTTGTCCATTAAGATTATGGGTCCAGTTCAGAAGCCTGCACTTAGGCATAATTTCTCTGAATGTACAGAGCTGCATTTCTCCCGTTCTCTGTTCAGAATACGCTGAGTTCAACTGAGGACCCAAAGTTATCTTGCTCTATGGGTAACTGCATAATACTGAGGAAATAATAACTCCAGTGAAATTAGACTCTTAAGAAAAGATCTGGAACCCTTCTTCTGCTAACATGTGGAAACTCCTGCACAGAGAAAAGGTGGTTATGTAACTCCCTTCCCTCCTGGAGGCCTAAGTGGCTATTACATTAGCACTTAATTTTTCTGCTGCCCTTCATGTCACACAATGCCCAACAGAGATGTCATTGCACTAGAGATGTAAGTTTTGCTTATTGCAGCATGCCCAAAGTGAAGGTGATGGGTGTTGCTTCTTCTAGCCTGCTTGTGTGCCCTTCCTATAGCCATTCCGTGTACTGTCATAATGAAAATAGCATTAAGCTAATGACAGCTTTCTGAATAGTGTCAGTTTAGAGCATCCCTCTGTGCTGTGCTGAACGTGAACAAGTGTCCAGGTGACATGAAGGTGAAAAATGTGCTTAGGAGATTACACACCACCAGAGCTGAAAGATGGACAAGAGTTTTCCTGGAAGATTTTGAGTGTGCTGGGGTGGGAAAGATTTCAGATTCCCGCAGAGAGCCTGCGGGCTTACAGCACAGCCTCTGACCCAGAGCTGCACAGGGTGTGGTTTCTTTTTTTCTATGATTCTACAGTAAATTGCATTTTGCAATTGCATTTACTGTAGAATCATAGAATGGTTTGGGTTGGAAGGGAGCTTTAAAGGTCATCCCTTGTGTCTCGTGTTCATTTAACGTTGCAGGATGACTTTTGTGTTGCGTACCTTCTTGTTAATGAGGATGGTGGCTGTTTTGATTCACCTTGTTGTGAACTTAAAGAGCACAACCTTGTTCCTACCAGCAGCCTACACTTTCTCCCAAAAACTAATTCCCGTTGATTACGGGCAAAACATGTGCTCTCCAAGATTAAAGGGAGATGACACAAGCTATGTTATGGAATTGGCTTTGGGACTTCTGTCAAATGTGAATGGTGATGATTTTTCTACCCATCACCAGATACCAGCTTTGGAGGCAGATATGGTGGCAATCAAGAGCAGGCACAAAATTTCCAATTATGCTTCAAAATGAGTGCATTTCTGCTAGTTGCTAGTAGCTTCTGATGGAAACATTTCTTGAGATGAAGGGTAAGTCTGACATGAAGCCAGCTGCATGTGTTTCAGTACATACTAGACACACCGGGCAGATCCTCAGCCTTAAGTGAGCCAGCTGAGACCATATCTTGGCTCCTGTATCTCTATTTGCTTGTGCCTTTTGGTTTTGTTACAGTCTAAATCAGAGCCAGCCAGAGTGCTTGGGTAGAAGTGCTGACATGTGATCTAAGGTGAGAGAAACTAAGCAAGTTGCATGGATTTTCTCTGCAACCCTGATATAAAAGGAGCTTGATGACAAGTTTATCACTTAATTGACATTTGTGAAGTTTCCACTCGACTGGTATCTCATACATCTGTGGACTACCACCCTCAGTATAAAGGGCATAGCACTGGTAAGCAGCTGCATGCTCATTTGTGAGTGTGGTCCACATTTGTATAAGCAGCCTGATTACAGCAGGGATTTTGCAAGTGAAACAATTGATATATTAGTGTGAAACCTGGGTGTGTGTGGGTTAGTGTTTGTGTGGGTTAGAGGTCGCAACTGCTCATTCCACTTTTGCTGAGACTGGCTGGGAAAGTCCAACTTATCTTCATGTAATCTGTGTCTGATACTGACTTGCCCAGGTCAAAACTTCTTGGCACAAGACTAGATATTGGAAATAAAATCTGTGACTCCACTGTCATAGTTTGACCTTATATCCACCTGTCTCTTAAAGCATTTTGTTCCTGTGATAGCATGAGAAGGGCTACTGCTTGTTTATAAGGTACCAGAGTAGCACCTCTCCAAATACACATCTAAATACGCCTGTTGAGAGCTACCTGTCTGCTCTGCTACACTAATGGTTCTTTAGCTGTTACCATAAAGGGCTGTGACAGCACCTATGCCTGCAGCACCCTTCATTTAGACCTGCATTATGCCCCATAGATTGTAGGTTAAAATAAGGTACTTAGTAAGATGGAGAGATGTCCCAGTCTTACCACACAGCTCATGGGGCACTTGTCAGTGTGTGGCACTTGCCTGCAGCCATGGCCTTGCAAGGGGGTGCTGCTTTCTTCTGTGGCCCTGTGCCCCACAGCCAGCATGTTGGGCTTACCTAGCCCCTCCAAGGTAGTGCTTAGAGCAAGAGAAAACCTAACGTTGCTTTTTGCTGGGTAGCAGAAATCTGCATTCACTTTCACAGGAGAGTGTGATGTAAATAATGACAAGTCTGAGAACGTGTGCTTACAGCCTGGAAACCATCCCCAGGATGTGTTGTGGAGGCTTCCATAAGGAGTAGAAATTTGACATCTGGGTTTTAGTGTGGCAAGCCAAAGAACTGCCCCTTCCCAAGCTGAGAGCCAAATTGCCTGGGACAGCCAATGACTGCATTTCATGGTGCTGGATGGCTGGCTCCTGAAGCTCCCTGTGGCTACAAAACATCCTCCCGAGGTCCCGGGCAGCACTGGGAGACACAGCCCCTCCCCACCTGATCTCACTCGGTGCGTGCCCTTGTGGTGGCAGCGCTGCAGACCTGAGCAAAATTAAAAGACTTGTTGTGGTTCAGGTTTTTAAACATCTGCCAGGGTTTGTTTTGTGTGTGTTATAGCAAAGGAAATGTCCAGAGAGGCTTCCTTTCTGCTACACGAAAAGCAAGATATGGAATCCCAGGAGGGTAAAGCAATCTTTGCTCTGAGATAAGATGCTGGCAGGCAAATGCTATTTTTTTTTTTGCTTCATTTCTGAGAGCCAATGGGCTACCCTGAAAACGTTAGTCTGTGATAGCTCCTACAGCCCTCCAGGGACATTTTAATTCTTGACTGGTTTAACATTCTTGGTGGCTGACAATGAAACATTGGTGAGTATACTCAGAAGACAATCTCCAAAACTACTGACAGCTACAGGATTGCTACAGATACAGCATGTCAAGAAAAGGTTTTTAAAATAACCCTGCTTGTGGTCCTGTGCCAGTCTGGTGGACAGGCTGCCTGCTCATCTCCCTGACCACAGCACAAGGATTCACAGTTGTAGCTTATTCTGTTGTCCTCTGGAGAACTCCACAAAGCTTGTCTAATGTTTCTCTCTGTTTTTCTCTCAGGTCACATATCTAAATATCCTTCATACATTGTGTGTTCAGTGCAGTTTTATCCTAAAATGTATCCTAGACAATCCCCTTCAGAAATTTACTCCCATCCCAGAGATGGTAGGGGGTTTGGTGGTAAATCCCAGCATGGCTAAGTTAAAGCACTGGGTAGCACAGACTTCTCTGTGGTGGAGAAATCTTGGTGCAGTGTGGTGGAGTGGCTTGGAAATGAAAATTCTTGTTGTGGTTCTTGTTTCTGTGTGCAGCTGTGCAGAGAGCAGCCCAGCCCCACACAGGCGTTCTTGCTGGATGCCAGTTGGATTAATCCTCACCCAACTGCCTGCTCCCCTGTGCCCCCACCACAGGACCACTTTTCCCATGCCAAGAATTGAGCAGCAATATATCTGAGTTCACCACACGAGGACTGCAAGGGCCTGTGCCAGATTTTTAATTGTATTTTTCTGGCAAATAGCCATAGCTTGGTCTTAAAAAAAAAATGTAGAATATTTTTCGCTTGGGACTCTGTGTCAGTCCATTGTGGAGCAAAGCTGGAAGTGCAGCTGGAGCTTACTATGCTTAACTGGAGCGGGGAAGAGAGTACCCAGGCTGCTGGGGTAGAGGGAAAGATGAAAGAAGTCAACAAACCAGCCTTATTTTGCAGTTAAAGTGACCCTGGGAGTGGGAGAACTGCCTTGGACTCACTGCTCCTGCCACAAGTGGCTGAGCTGGGAGGCTGGTCCTTTTGCAGGTGGGAATCACAGAATGTTAGGGGTTGGAAGGGACCTAGAAGATCATCTAGTCCAACCCCCCTGCCTGAGCAGGGTCACCCAGACCAGATCCAGGCGGGTCTTGAGTGTCTCCAGAGCAGGAGTTTCCACAAACTCCCTGGGAAGCCCCTTCCGGAGCTCTGTCACCCTCATTGTGCTGAATGATGGAGGCTCTCCTAGCAGACAAACCCATGATTTTTTTGGCTACTTAACTTTCAAACAGGTCTGGCTGGACAGCTGAGCATGAGCCGAGTTTTGCTACATTACCCTTGTTTGAGAAATGGAGGTCCTGAGTTGAGCTGGGGGGTGGCAGTATCTCAGATAAAGCACCATAAAGCCTGGCAAAATGCACTGCATGGCAGAAGCATGATGGAGATTGAGCATTTTCAACACACACATTTTCCCAAAGGCAAATCACATACCATATGGGTGATTGATCAGCTATTTTACAAGTCCATTTCAGAGGAAGCCTCTATGCTCGTCTCCACTTGAGGGGAGGAGGGTTTATCTATCACCCTGAAATTCCTGCAGCATGTGGACCCTGTTTGGGAGCCATCTGCCTTGGATGCCTGGCCCTTGGCATCTCCAACACAAACATAAACCCTCTTATTAATTGCACAAATATGTTGCACCAACATAGCATTTCAGGCAGGTTGATTAGCTCAGGAACAACCTGGGGCAACTATGAGCCAGTGCCTTCCTTGACAGAAGGCAACCTCAGGACCATATTTACTCCTGCAGGAGAGCACAGTTTTGCAACTTCCCTGTACTCACAAGAGTGTGCTGGTTAGGGCTGTCCCCATCAGCACTAATATTTCAGCAACCCTGTGGAGTGAAAATCCCCTTTACATCTCATCTGTCTCATCCTCTCTGGCCTTTGCAATCCACCCAGGTAGGATAGGGAAGATGTAAACGGTGAAGCTGGGTACCGAACAGCTGAATACTCTCTATTACACAGATATGTGGCTCCCTGCCTAAAAATTCCCTCTTTTATATCAGTTTCAGTGTGTACACATTCAGAAGGCTTGTTGTTGCACCATCTGAGCAAAGGCAGGAATGTGCGAGCAAGGATGGTGGCTTTGCAGTCAGCTGCTGTGGGCTGCGGGCCAGGAATTGCCCAGCACTGCTGTGTTCCTCCTTGGTTCAGCAAAAGCTGGTCATTGAAATCTGGGGAAAATCATCTGCCTCTGGCTAGGATCTGTGCACACACAGGTTTCTCCTTAGGGTCTCATTTTGATGAAGCACAAAGATGGGTTTTCTGTAGGCTCAACCTGACGAGGAATCAGGCTACGTTGCTCCATAGCCTGTTGCACACACAGAGCTTGTGGTCCATCCCCTGGCTGAAGCAGCTCTCCCTCTGTGACTCAGGCTGCACACAGGCTCATCAGTGCCTTTCAAGGAGCCACATACTCTGTGGAATGAGAAACAAGAGCCATGGCAGCAACATGGGCAACATACATGGCAACAAAGTCACACGGGCGCAAAACTCGGGCTAAGAGCTCTTGTCACAGCAGGGCAGAACCAAGGCAGGATCCATGATGCAGAGTGTCAGAAAGCCATAACAACTCCATGTATCAGTACAGGCTGGGGACTGATGTACTAGAGAGCAGTTCTGGAGAAAGAGACCTGGAGGTCCTGGTGGACAGGGGGATGACCATGAGCCAACAATGCACCCTTGCATTGGCCAAGAAGGCCAATGGCAT
>JAOEGS010004177.1:20180-32744 GCA_025447755.1 Corythornis vintsioides
CCAAGGATGGGGCTGCCCCCACCTCTCTGGGCACCCTGGGCCAGGGTCTCACCCCCTCCTGGGGAAGAAATTCTTCCCCATGTCTGATCTGAATCCACCCATCTTTAGTTTTAATCTATCTCCTCCATTTCTGTTACTACCCAAAAGCCTAAAAAGCCCCTCATAGCTTTCCTGGAGCCCCTTTAAGATACTGGAAGGTCAAAACAACAATAATAATAACAATAACACTTAGAAACCATTTATGTATTGGGTGAAGAGGAGAAGGACTAACAAAAAGCCCTTATTGCCAGGGGGAGAACTCCAGGGGCAGGGAAGGAAACCTGGGGAGGGAAGCAGACAGGGAGGAGAAGGGGTTATCTGCCTCGTGTGGTTAGAAGCACCAAGCCAAAGGCTGAGAAATGCAAGAGAAAGTGCAGCTGACTCCCTGCGCAGCTGTCACAGGTTTCCCCAGTTCCTGTCTTGATTTGTGGACGTTGAATGGGCAAACCTGGGAGCTGACTCCCTTCTTTGTGACCAGTCTCACTACATATCACAAAACTCCTCTTGCCTTCTGAGCTTCTCTTTGGCTGCCACATCTTGTCCTCCTCTCCTTCTCCTCCTTGTTGCCAGCTGCATGCATGAAGGCCAACACGTTCTTCAGTTCCCCATTCCAGAATCCTCCATATAATGCCACTGAAGGAGAAACCACTCCTCACTGCTAGGGCCAAGTAACCTTTTCCTTACTGCCCCCAGGGCTCTATCCTTTTCTGAAATATAATACCACAAACAGCTCTGGTCCCAAATCCTTCCTTGGTTTCCTCAGTGCTGTGCCCATGATGAAACTGCTCTCTGAAACATCAGCTCTTCATTGCTCTCCTTCATATGTCTCTTCCTCCCCCTTCACACTGTCAGTTTTCTCCAGCCTCACTTTGCAGACCAGATCCCCACCAGCACCCTCTTTCTTGTGGGTTCCACTCCCATCCCACCATGGCTGAGCTTTTACCAGATGTCCAATCTGGTCCTGCCCAAAGGGAGACACTTCCCCTTCTTTTAGCTGTCTCCATATAAGTGTTAGATTTTATTGACACCACAGCAACATGTTTTAAATTATGACAGGCTGAGGGAGCTGGGATTGTTCAGCCTGGAGAAGGCTCCGGGGAGACCTTAGAGCACCTTCCAGTGCCTGAATGGGGCTGATCCAAAGCCTGGAGAGGAGCTGTTTCCAAAGGCCTGGAGTGAAAGGCCAAGAGGCAATGGTTGAAATGAGCAAGGAGTGGATGGAGATGAGAAGTAAGGCAGAAGTTGTTTCCCAGCAGAGGGGTGGCCACTGGCACAGGGTGCCCAGGGAGGTGGTGGAGGCCCCATCCCTGGAGCCATTGCAGGTGGGGCTTGAGGGGGCTCTGAGCACCCTGCTCTAGTTGCAGATGTCCCTGCTCTCAGCAGGGGTCGGACTGGATGAGCTCTGGAGCTCCCTTTCAACACAGACATTTCTATGATTTCTATGATTTCTAAATGTAAACAAGTGTCTTGCTGGAGGATTCAGCTTCCCATATCTTTAGAGCTGCATGAAAACTTCCAGATACTCTAATAATCCTGCCAGGATAAAGTAGGACATTGTTGTAATATATTTAAAACTCATTTTCTTCTGCTACCAACTGACAGTCACTGATGAAAGGTCACACTTGCTATGTCAATGCCTCTTTACAGGTCTGCTGATGTTTGCCATCACACACATCCTGTACTCTTCAGCCTTTGGCATGAAGCCTTTGGACCTCAAAGCCGGCTTGCTGATGGGCGTTGTTTGCAGTTCCTGTTATGCCTTCCTGTACTCCTACCTCTCAGGTCCATTCACCTACCTGGTAGCTGTCTACATTGCCTTGATTGGCTTCATGGGCTGGCGAGCAGTTGCTGGCATGCAGCTGTGCAACGACCTCTGGACGTGGACCAAGCTGTCGGCCTGCATTGGCGCGATGCTCTTCATGGTGTCGGATCTGACCATCGCACTCAACGAGTTCTGCTTTCCCGTGCCCTACTCACGCTTCATCATCATGGCCACTTACTATGCAGCCCAAATGCTTATTGCGCTGTCAGCTGTAGAGAGCAGAGATGAAGAGGACTTCAGAAAGAGAAGCTAGGTGGAGTGCCAAAAGTCTGTGAACAATGTGGGTTATATCTCAGGTGCAGTAGCTGCGTTCACCCCTGAGAGAGATCTCAATTTCTCTAGACACATTGGTGATGTTGATTTTGCTTCTTTGAAGCATTACCTTTGGGGCTTTTTTTTCAATGTCTTTCTCTGAATACAGCTTACTTCAGTGTGGAGTCCACATCAGAAAGCTTAGACTGTCCCTGCAGTAGCTACTCATTCAACTTTTCCCCATCAGAAATTTTGTGCTACTGCATTTTACTCATTAGTCTTGAAACTGATGCTGAATGGTTGGGAAGAGGAGGGCTGATGGAAAGGAGGTTTGGCCATGCACTGTGCTAGAAGACTTGCTTTCAATAGCAGGCAGACGCACAGATCTCTGCTAGAGTCATAGGTAAAAGTGAATTTAACTGACATTTGTCTCTGTGCATTACAAATTCAGTACACAATCTGGAGCTATTGCCCCTACTGAAAGGAAGCCAGGAGGTAGAGTCAAAACCAGCATACCCAGATAAGGGCCGAGCTTTGGAGCCAACAGCAGCATGTGGGGCAGCCCCCATCAGACTCAGAATGAAAGCAGAACACCAAGCAGAGAGCACAGGGCACCGACATTCAGTGCTGTGTCCTTTGATCACAGGTGATCACTGCTTCAGGGTGGGTCTGTAGGTACAAATCAGTGTTGCTGCATGTGAATGAGGAGTCTGGTGGGATTTCAGGAACTTTCTAGATAGCCAGGCCAGCGCATTCTCCCCCACCACATTTGTGCAGCTGCACAGTACTGCAGACACGAGGCACAACTGAGGTGTAATGAGCAGATGAAGAACTTTGAACTAATGCAGGCCCTCAGTATATCAGACAGGAATCTAACCTTTATGCCTTTCTCTCCCAGTATCCTAACAAATAATATTCCTTAGACACACTGCACTTTTGAGTACTGCCACTTGCAATTCACTTCTCTTGAATCTTCATCTCAGCATCTCCTGCAGTCAAGGCCCTGGTTTTGGATGTAGATTGTTGTTGTGTTTTGCCAGCTGGTGGTAAAGGATCAAGTTTGAACCACTTGTTTTTGAAAAACCCCTTTTCATCAGAGCATCTTGAAAAGCACTGTCCTGTATTTGTTCCAAGTGCCTGCTACTTCCTTCTTGAGCTCACAGAGATGCAATGAGACTGCACTGACAGGGCTGGGAAAGCCTGTTTAACCCTGATCTAAATTCTCTGATTGGCTTGTCTGCCCATCTGCTGAAGCAAGATTACTTCTGACTTCAGACTCTCTTAAAGATCTATAGGAGGAGATTGCCCTGATTTTTAATCCAAGTTCAGTTGTGATCATATGGATATTTTTTCCTGCTATTTAGGATATCTAACAGTGAGCTTTGTTTCTGTTTGAAGCCATCCTGAATGTGATTTTTCCTTCTGTATGTCTAGGGCTGCTCCCAGGGACCGTTAAAACAATGTCTTGCTTTAAGACATAAGTGCACTTAGTTGTGCAAAGAAAAGCTTCCTTTGCAGAGGGTCCCTGCACCTCTTCAATCCTACAGCCAAACAGGGACAACTGGAGCAGACTGAACAACTCCAGTCCACGCACACCCCAGCAGCCCCTTGCACACACTCATGTGGGCAGAGCAAGTAGGAGGGGCAGTCCTCCAGACCAGCCTTGTGGGCTGCAGGTCACCACAGTCTCCATAGCTAGCATGCCCAGCCCCTTCCAGGCAAAAGCTTGGCACCGAGTCCCTGCTGCAGTCAGCAGAGCAGGAACTCCTCTCTGTGAGAAGCGCAGCAGGGTCAGGGAGCAGCTGAGGAAACCCTACCAACCTTGCCAGCTTTTTGCTTGGTGTTGAGAGTGCCAAGCGGGTCTTCTACTCTTTCCTGGCCTTCCATGGTGGGACTGGGTGGGGAACAGGCATTGCCTCCCCCTGACTACTGCACTGGTACAAATGCAGACAAAAAAATCTAGGTTAACCATCCTGACCCCTGGAGTCGTCTGCTGCTTTTCAGACAAGAGCACAGAAAGGTCAGCTGCAGTATTGAGAGAGAAAGCATTGTAAATAGCACAGCCCTGTGTAATCTCTTCTTTTTAATACTCTTGTGTAATATTGTCGGTATTCATTCACTGGCGCACCGGAGCCTGAATGGAGTAAACTGCTAAGGGGATTTAGAACCATGAAACATCTTCATTCATCAGGACTGCATATCTTCTGGCCGCAGTTTGAACCCTGCAGTGTAGCTCTGTGCACACCTCACCCGCTGTTACTTGGCTTGACTGGTTGCAAATCTCTTCCTGCACCAGACTGACCCAGCTAAGGCACAACCTAAGCACTGGGGTGCACCCCACCATCCTCCCAGTGTGTCAGCAAACAGCACCCTGCAGTTTCATTTACAGTTCCTTGTCTTAGCTCAGTCCAGCACACTCAGTCCTTAGCTGGCAGCCCTTCAGAGGAGCCCCCCTGCACTTTGAACTTCCCTTTGCTTTGAGAAGAATACGTGTGTGATAAAGAGAGCTTTTTTTAAAAGGTGACATTTTTATTCTGTCTTTCTTCTGCTCTAGAAATGAGTACTCTTCAATTTCCTAAAGATACTGGAGTTGCTTTTCTGTGTGCTTTTTCATCTTGGCTTGCTCCACCACCAACCACTGGATACTTCCAGAAAAGGTTCTTTGAAGTGTTATCAGGTGGCCTGCCCTCTCCTCTCCCCTGGCCCTCAGAGGTGCAGTTTCTGGTGGCCAAGCTCTCTGGGTAGCTCTAGCCGAGGCAGTAGAAGCACATGCATCTGAAGGGGTCTGTTGTTCCCTTGCTGTCCCCTCACCAGGAGTGTGCTGTCTGGGATGCATCCTGGCCAGCCCTGCTGGCTGTGTCCCAGTGCTGCAATGACTTTAGCTGTCTCAGGATCACGAGGCAGAGCCCTTGGTGTACAAAGTCAAGATGAGTCCTGGCTGGCTCGGGGGCTTGCCAGTGAAGACCCTCAATCTTCAAAATCTCTCTCCTGTTCTGCATTCCTTCTTTTAATCCATATTATCTGAATGAGACCATTCTCCTGAAGGCTCTTTCCTGCTGGAAAGAGACCAGTTACTGGGGACACTGATTCAATACATTTTTGAGTTTCATAAACCCTGATAAACACTAAGCAACTGATGACACTCTGTTAAGTACCTTTTTGGAGGGATTACAACTGTTCCTTCAACCTCAGCGAGGGCAATCTTCAAAAGGAAGCAAACAAGACATAGGAATGATGTCTGTGGCACTGGCTTTGTGGATCTTCTGTTGTCTCTTTGCACTGAAAAATGCAAAGATTGTTCTACTTTTCAAGGGCAGCATCTTAGAGTAGCACACAGGCTTTAACCAGGGACATGAGAAAGGGAATGAAGCGACCCAGCAGTGTAGTGTGCCTGGTCCCAGCATTATCTCCTCTGCTTGCTAAGTAGAGCAGCCTTCTTGTCACGCTGCTATATTCAAACACCCCTCTGCAGTTCCCCTCTATGGTCACTAGTGGTTACAACACATGGTATTTTGAGTGGTTCTTCAAAGTTTCTGGTCCTACAGTTTGTTGCTAACACCTGCATATTCTCAGCTTGCTATGATGGTAATTGTGGGAGCTGTTCTGGAAGATGCAGATCAAAGCAAACAGCAACTGTAAAGCTCAGTGGCAGGTGCCTCTCTTTGCTTGGTTTCTGGATCAGACGGGCTCTTGTAAGCAGAGGTATCATAACTGCTTTCTTGAAGAGGATGGGAAGTTGCTGATTTCTCATTACAGAAGTCCTCCTGGGTACTTCTTCCTTTTATACATGCTTGTTCCTTGGGTAAGTCACTTAAAATTTCTGGGGCCAGGTCCTCATCTGGTGTAAAAAAGGAACAAGTATTTAAGGGCCAGTGCTATGCCAAGTGACAACAGCAGGGACCAGGCCCTCCCCCCTTTAAAATGGTGATGCTAGCTCTTACCTATCTCACAAGGATGCTGTGAGGATTAACACTCATACAGTGCTTTTCAAATGTACAGGTGCTATGTAAGTCCCAAGTATTATCCTACTTTAGTGTTAAAAATGCTTTTAGGGATCTGCAAGACTTCTCTTAAATCTAAGAATATGCAGCCGCCTTTTCACTTTGCATCAGATGGAAAGCCAATGCAAAATATTTATTCATACTGGTTAACAGAATGGGTTCAACTGCACTCTAATTTCAGTTTTTCAAATGGAATTTAATTCTTCTAAAAGCCTCAACCAAATTCTTTGATGTGAACCTTGAATTCAGATTTTACAGCCTGGTTTTATCCTTGCCTGTTAGCCAGAGTAAACCTGACTCAGCCAAAGCACAGTGCTCTCACAGTCTGCTATGGCTGTTGGAAAGACTGGAACAGAAAACGGAAGTTATTCTGTTCAGCCTTCATTTTGAAGGTCAGCTAGGTTTAGTGGGACAACTTGTAAAGGGATGTTTTATTTATGTGATTGTAAGCTTTACTGATTTTTAAATCAGCAGAGAGGGTAGGCCTTGGTGGAATCAATAAGGTTGGTACATCCTTCTTGAATTATTTCTTTTTCACCTGAATCAAAAATAGCAGGTTCTGTAGTGGAGGAAGTGTTTGTACCTCCAGTCCTAGGGCCGGGAACAGAAGCTGAAGTTCTAAAGCATCACCGTATTCTCAGCTAGTATAAAATTGCCACTGTGCACTGATTTCAAATGTGGACCATAGCTAGACATTACTTAGTTCTGGTAGCACTAGCTGCTGTAAAAATACAGGTAAAGGCCAGGGATGACACACCAAGGAACATGAGCTGTGTAATGTGAAATGGACTACAGTTTTGAAGCAGCTGCAGTAAAATCTTTATATAAACTCAGAAGCAAACACAATGCAAATTTTTGTGGTTTCTTTCAAATGTCTTATGGGTTTTAGTTCTCTTATCATGGAGGAAATCTTCTTAATGATATTTTATTTTTGATTTTACTGTAAAGAATGAAAATATACAACTCTAGATCTATGGATGTGAATGAAAAAAAAAGGTGGCCAGTTGGCAGGAATGCCAAAACTTCTGTGGCTTGTATTGTCTCTGTGGTGACCCTGCGCACTGTAGGATGAGCTACTGTAGTGGTGTGATGTCTCAACAGTGAGCCCAGTCTCATGCAAGAGCGATGCAGGGGCTGAGCCACTGAGCTCACAGTGGGAGCATAACTGGGCCAATTTGAATCAGTCAAAAGAGAGATAGAGCATCAGGAAATAAAATAAGCTTTTCTTCTGATAGATAAAAAGCAAGAAACCAAAGCCAGCCCACTGGGTGGAGGTGCTGAATACAGTACAGATATTTGTACCCAGGCCTTGCTTACGCAGGCCCCTGCTGGACCAGGTCTTGGCCCTAATTCACCTGGGGAAGCTTGTTCCAAGTCTACAGTGCTGGCAGGGTCAGGCCAGCAGAACCTGATGCTTTATTAAATAAAACTCCAAACAACACAAGGAAGGAAAAACCAAATGCCATCAGGAAAGCAGTAGTTCTGCCTGTCTGAGGCTGCACAAGACTGATCTCCATGTCTTATAGCCAAGCAAGCCTCTTGCTCCAGTCCCTCTCCCCAGGGTGAGTGCACTGAAAGATGTGCCCGAAGCAGCTGCTCTCCCCCAACGAGACTCCTGAAAGTCTCTAGCACTTACTTCCTTTACTGTGATTGTAAAGGTCACCATATGCAGTGCAGCCACTTGATCTGGGATCTTTTCTTAACACATTTTTATGCTGATTTTACTATTTTAATTATTTGTTTGAAATGTTGTTTTTGTTTTTCTCATGTCTTCTGTATGTAACAGCTAATATTAAAAATATTAGTTTACTGAGTATTTTTACTGTGCAGATACAATGTCTCCTTGCTCATTTTCTGTTTCTGTGACAGTTTCAGCATAGAATATGTAGCCAACTGAATCACAGAATCATAGAAATGTCTGGTTGGAAGGGACCTTTAGATCTCATCCAATCCAATCCCCCTGCTGAGAGCAGGGACGTCTCAACTAGAGCAGGGTGCTCAGAGCCTCCTCAACTCCACCTGCAATGGCTCCAGGGATGGGGCCTCCACCACCTCCCTGGGCACCCTGTGCCAGTGGCCACCCCTCTGCTGGGAAAGAACTTCTGCCTGAGTTCTCATCTCCATCCACTCCTTGCTTATTTCAAACCATTGCCCCTTGGCCTTTCACTCCAGGTCTTTGGAAACAGCCCCTCTCCAGGCTTTGGATCAGCCCCATTCAGGCACTGGAAGGTGCTCTAAGGTCTCCCTGGATCCATCTCTTCTCCAGGCTGAACAATCCCAGCTTCCTCAGCCTGTCCTGGGAGCAGAGATGTTCCAGCCCCCTGAGAATCTTTGTGGCCTCCTCTGGCCCTGCTCCAGCAGCTCCATGTCCCTCCTGTTCTGAGAGCTCCAGAGCTGGACACAGGGCTCCAGGGGAGCTCTGCCCAGAGCAGAGTGGCAGAATCACTTCTCTCCATCTGCTGGCCAACTTCTCTGAACCCTGTAGCAGGTAGTTCTGTGCCACTGGTATTCCCCTCAGATGTGTGGCTCTGCCCTGGAGCTACTAGCACCACACTGAAGCTTACTGATGCTGTCAGAGATGGCTATAGTATACCTGTCTGTGGAGTCCTCAACACAGCCATGTGTACCCCACAGAGCACATCCAACGCAAACCGCTAGGCACCACGATGGCACCTGGCTTGTGGTGCAGCAGGTGTGGCATGCCCTGGGATGTGGAGCCCTGCAGCACACTTGCCCCTTGCTGCTACAGTCAGTTCCACATACAATGGCCATTCATCCACATTTCCAGGGAGAAGGCATCTTGCTGCAAAAGATTGCTCTGGGAAGGCTGCTCGCTGCACAGAAATGCCAGATAAATGGTCAGATATCTCTTTTCCCCTGCCCTAGCAAAATTTCTAGGAGGAAAAAGGATAGTAGGGACATTCTTCTCTGGTTGGGGATCTGATGCCAGTTTCTTCAGCTGTTTGATGCAGTGGCACAGGTACTTGGTTTCATTAATCCTGAACCAGGCCATCTGTCATCAGTGGAATGGGTTTCAAGGATTCATAGCACAGAAATACAGTGTGTAACTGTTCCCATTAAATGTATCTGCTCGCAGGCTTAGCAGAGACTCCTTCATACTCCCCTTCTGAAGTGGAGTGGTTCCTGATGTGCAAACAAATCAGTGCCAGGCTACTACTACCAAAGGCTTTTTAGAGCAGCTTAAAGGGGTTTACAGCAGGCAAAAGTGGGTGCTTCTTTCCTCTTTCTTCTATTTGATCGATTCCTTTCAAAAACTTGAGGCCTGCTGCAAGGAGCACCCTGTTTCCTCACACCTCCTTCCTGGCTCCAGATGGAACAAAGCTGGCAAAATACTCTCAGAGACTGTGTGGCTGTGGCTGGTTGATACCATGCTTTTTTTTTCCACACCTGGCTCCTGGAAATGTTCATTCTAAATTAAAAACCAGCACTGATGTACATATGTGTGTATTTATATCTCTGCCAATGTGTTGTTCTTTGGTGGTTCAGATATTCTCGAATTCTTTATCTGGTCTTGGCTACCAGTTCCTGCACCCCTCTGGACCTCAAGATTTTTACTTCTACAGCCAGCTCTCTCACAAAGTGACTCCCTCATTTGCAAAGCTGCAGACTGTATTTACTTCTTGCTATTGCAGGGAATTTAGTACTAGAGATTTATGGCTGACTCTAAATACAATATGACATAATGAAGCCCAGATATTCATGGAGGTCCTGCTGGGCTATCTGGGAACATGGAGACAGAACTCAAGTCTCCTCAGAAGCAGGATTCTCACTGATCAGTGCAAAAGCAAACTGATACATAGAAGAGAGAACTGCCATCTTAGTCTCCTTTAATTACCATTGAGATACAATAGAAGATGGCATTAGAAACATCATCTTTAACATGCACCTTGCTGTCTAAAACTGCTTAGAGGTAAGACTGAAACATCTGAAGCGTCCCTGCTGAGCAGAAGCCCAACTCTGCCGCCTGGATTAACCAACAGCTACAGGTCAAGGGCAGTGGCATTTGGAGCCACACAAACTACACAGCCACAGCAATGCTGTTCAGCGTGCTGGACCAGACAGAGCTAGTTCCACTAATTACATCTTGTGTTTTGATTGCTGCAAACTTTCTGTCACTGCATCCAGGAAGCTTCTACAGCCTTAAGATTACTGCAACCAACGCAATGTTTTGCGCATGTCTCACAAAGTTCTGGCTAAAAAACTTTATAAAGTTTCCCCTGTATAGAGGAAAAAGGTTGTCTGGTCAAAGTTTTCATAGGAAGTGAACAGTTCACATTTAAGAAGTTCTCATTTTCATTCTCATTTCCCATTGTTCAGTTCATCACTGTTCCAAATAATTCACTTTGGGTCTAACAGGCTTTGTGTTCTCTGCAACATGCCACTTCCCAGCCTAAGGAAAAATATATTCAACCCTTCCAAGCTACAACAGCAGAGAAGATGCTGCTGTGTCACAGTGCCTTGTCTGTTCTTGCAAATATTAAGAAAAAGGCTAAAAGTGCAAATGTGGCTAAGCAAGTGTTCCTCCTTAATGGAGACAGAGTAGCACACACGTGTTGGGTTTGCATGCCAAGGTTTTGGCGGCAGGGAGGCTTCGGGGGTGGCTCATGTGAGAAGCTGCTAGAAGCTTCCCCCATGTCTGATGGAGCCAATGCCATCCAGCTACACACGATGGACCCACTGATGGCCGGGGCCAAGCCCATCAGTGACAGTGTGAGCACCTTCGGGGGTAACAGATTTAAGAAGGGGTAAACGTTGCTGCATGACAGCAATTGCAGCAGAAGAGAGAATATGTGAGAGAAACAGCCCTGCAGACATTAAGGTCACTGAATAAGAATTTGGAGAAGGTGCTTCAGGCACTGTAGCAGAAATTGTCCTGTAGCCTGTGGTGAAGACCTTGGTGAGGCAGCCTGTGTCCTGCAGCCCACAGAGGACAACAGTGGAGCAGATCCACCTGCAGCCCACAGAGGATCCCTTTCCTTATCTCAACCCACAAGCCTCTCATATTCTCCCCTGTTATGGAATCACAGAATGTTAGGGATTGGAAGGGACCTAGAAGATCATCTAGTCCAACCCCCTTGCCAGAGCAGGGTCACCTAGACCAAGTCACCCAGGAACAGATACAGGCAGGTCTGAGTGTCTCCAGAGAAGGAAACTCCACAACCTCGCTGGTTCCAGAGCTCTGTCACCCTCACCGTCCAGCTGAGGAAGAGAGTGAAAGATCAGCTTTGGTTGGTACCAGGCATCCAACCAGGATAAACTCACTGCAACACATGAAGAGGAGTGGAGACAGATTTTTGAGGAATAGAGGTTTAACTCCAGTGACTTCAGCAGAGAAATAATCAACTGAGATTCCTGCAGAGCTATTTGAACCAACAGACACACTCATCCCTCAGATCACTCCTTAATTCCTTTCCTTTCATTTAGGACAGATTGTCACTAGGTAAAGACCATTGAAAGTCTCTAAAAAAAGTCACTAAAGAAAGTCTTCCAAGTCCTAGTCTAAAGGAGCTCCTGGCCTATCAAAGAGTGCTGGTGCATAAGGTACAATGTCTTCCAGCCTAACCATACTGAACCTGACTACAGACAGTAAGTACCCCTCTTCCAGAACTAAAATCAGCATTAATATAGTGGCTGAGATAGAAAGTAAATCTGCAGTTAATTTCAGTTGGAAATTAAATCCTTATTCTTCTAAAGTCAGCTTTATGGTCTCTTATTTTGATTCCTGCTTTCCCACCTTACTCAGCTGAAAACAACCCTAGCAGCAGAAAGACCCTCCCAGGAGCCTGCCCAGGTCAAGGTAAGGAGGAGCCTCAGGAGGCCTCAGAAACAGGCTCCCCATTAAGGACTCTGAATATAATATAGCATCTCACCCACGCAGAGCTTTTGCAAGACTTGCTCCTTAGCCAGCTCTGCTTGTAAACAGGCTGCTTTGAATAACTGTGAAGAGGTATGTTCCTATTGTAAGAGTCTAGCTCTGTGTGGGAAGGCAGAAAGTAAGTCCTACCCATCAATCAGATCTCCAAGGGGATAGAAAGCTGTTCTTGTGCCCCTCAGGCATTCCTGCCTTCCCTGAACCTGGGTGAGCTGAGATGTCAGGATTCCTCTTGTGTCAGCCTGGCTGACAGTGAAGCCAGGCCATGGAATTCTCCCACTGATTCTAGGGATCAGGAAACCATCCTCCAGCTGTGGCTTGAAACATGGTCTTGCACCATCTCCCTAAAGACCCTAGGGTGAATCCCATCTGGACCCATAGACTTGTGAAGATTTAAGTGGCACAGCAGGTTCCTAACTACCTCCTCCTGGATTACAGAAGGGATATTCTGCTCCCCATCCCTCCCAACTCAGGAGCCTTGTTGCCCTGAGGATAATCTATTTTTGTGTTGAAGACTGAGGCAAAGAAAGTGTTAAGTATCTCAGCCTTTTCCTTGT
>JAOEGS010004178.1:0-11721 GCA_025447755.1 Corythornis vintsioides
GCTGGCTTTAGTTACTGAAGATCCTGAGCTCTTGGGTGCTTCTTGCTCTTGAAATATTCCCAGTGTGTTACACAACTGCTCTTTAAATTTTATTATCAGTTGTAGTACATATTGCTGCTTAAGAAGTAAGATTTAGCATTCTGTAGTACTCAAATTTTAGATACAGCTCCTTATGTGTGTTAACTGAAGTTCTGGTACTTTGCTAAATAGGATTTTTTCTAGGACATTTGACCATCTATTACAATTATTAATATTAATGTGAACATATTATTCACGTTTGTTATGCAGCATAGGGGCTTTTTCAGTTTTTACTTTTTTTTTGTATGTAGTGAAATTAAGCATAGTGAATAAATAACAAAACAAATACCAAAACTACAAAAAAACCCTCAAATCAAACCCCATGCTGTGGAGTTATTTATCCTTTAATAATATAGCGTTAAGATTTGTATTTAAAACCCTGAGGTTGCCTTGTGTAGTATGTACTAAAGGGTACAGGTATTATTAGTAGAAAAAAATCTGTTAACATACTCTGTCAAATTTTATGTGTTGCAAGACAGTAAATAACTGGGATGAAAACAATGGAAGATGAGGAAATAGTGAAAAGTAGAGTTTACCAAATTAATACAACTGAAAAGCCAAATGTAGCAGGACATGATGAAATTTATTTTAACAGAAGAATTTTAAGAAAAGGGAAT
Organism: Corythornis vintsioides; assembly: GCA_025447755.1. Classification (NCBI taxonomy): domain Eukaryota; kingdom Metazoa; phylum Chordata; class Aves; order Coraciiformes; family Alcedinidae; genus Corythornis; species Corythornis vintsioides. Next base: position 696 of record JAOEGS010004178.1, read on the forward strand.
ATCAGTCAGACAAGTAACACTGATATGTCTGAAGAACTTTTTTGTGTGTGTGGTTTTTTATCTTTGCTTATTTTAAGAAACTTTCTGAACACTTAACAAATACCAAATTGTTTCTGAACTTATGTTCTTAATTGAACTAAATTTTCTTGAAGTTAGTAGTGAATTTTTATTTACGTGGATTTTAGCAAAAAAAGCTCCAGTATTTATTTCTAAGAGAAAGTCTTTTGGGCGAAGCTGAAAAGCTTTGTTACATTTATTATTTTTAACTTTAGTTAAATATAATAAATAAGGGTTTTGAAAGCCATGTTTCATTAAGTAGTGTTAGCTGGCAAGCTTTCTGGTTGTGTGGGTTGGTTTTTTTTTTTTGTTTTGTTTGTTTGTTTTGTTTTAATAGTATTTTTATTTCTTCTTGAAGCAGCAGTTTGGATTGATTATCTGCTTTTGATACATTTGCTGAATTATTCTCAGGTCTTCTGTTGACCAGAGGAAAACTTCTACTTTTAACATGCTGAAAATCAAGTCCTCTCCTTCTCTTCTTTCAAGATAATCCATTTATTTGTTTGTCTTACCTGTTTTCCTTACAGGTGCGCTTAGACCATAATGGGAAATTTTATAATGCCCATATTCAAGAAGTTTGTTCAGAGAATGGGCCAGTTGTTGTATTTGTAGAAGAGCTTGGAGCAAAGTAAGTGCTTAATCTCTTTTGGAAAGAGCACCAACCTTAAACTTGGTAGCAGCATTACTTCAGAGTTCATTTCTGCCCCTGAAGTGTGTCTGCTGCATTACTTGAAACAGTGCCACCAGAAAATTGTGAAGACAACAACATACTAAATAAAAAGGAGAAAGGGATTATGCAGTGATTGGCACTTGAGCTATTCTTTATTGCTAAGTGGTCTGGATATTACTTGCAGAGTAAAGCAGTAACTACATGAATATTAGAGGGTTGGTTTTTGTTTTTTTTTACACATGATACAATCCTAAACAGATTAACAGCATTCTAATTAAATGTTGCTGTGCATAATAATTAATAATTAGATTTGTGACAAGCTTTTCATATTAAAAGGTCCATCGGTGCACCTTGCTTCTCTGTTCATCAGCATCATCTTTTGTCCTGTCTTGGGACAAAGTAAATGTTTAAGGGGTGGTGCTGGTTTTGTTTGTTTGGGAGGGTGGATTTTATTTTGTTCGGTTATTTTTTAGGAGGGAGAGGTGGTTTGAAACACCTTGAGCTCTGTTGTAAGTTCTGTAAATCTACTAGGACAATAAAACCCCACAGTTGAGTGTAGCTTGGGAACAAGAAATGCTTTCAGTTAAGGTAAATGAGGGAAAGAGAAAAATGCCCATTAATCTCATGCTGTCTCCTGTAAAAAAAAAAAAAAAAAAAAAAAAAAAAAAAAAAATCAAAACCTTGCAAGCTCTGAAAACTCTCACAGCTTGTTCCCTTTTTAAATTTAGATTTAACCAAATGTGAACTGTCTTACAAATTTGAATGCTGTGCTTCCAAACAATGGAAGCAGTTGCTTGGGCATCCTACAGCATCCTCAATTAAAAACACAGTAATTGCTCTGGGATATAAATCATCAATATCATGTTTTTCAGTCTTGATGTCTGTTGCAGTAGTTTGTCTATAGTGCTTTTTGTGATCATTTTCCTTTTCTCTCTGCTCTGACAACTTCCAATACTCACTTCACAAATGGCTGATCATTCTTCATTGCATAAGTTTGTATCAACTTAGGGAGTTTTATTTAAAGGAAAAAAAAAAGTTTGTTCTTCTACTCATTGATTAAAATCACAAAGAAAGGACTTTGAATGCAGTGTTCTCAAAAATGGAAATATTCATCAGTCTTAGAAAAGATATGGTATTAATTTATGCAAGCCCCAGTCTGGTCTTTAGGATATTTTTCCCTTTCTTGTTTTGTAGGCATGCTGTCTCACTGAAGAGCCTTAAACCTCTTCCACAGGCCTCTCCTATGGAGGGCTGGAACACTGTGCCAGGGAAGAAGATAAAAAAGTTTTTCCCAACATGGGGGCAGAATGCTCAGCCCGGTAGGATTGTACCTGTCTTTGTGTGGCAGAATCTTTATTATCAGATGTTTTGTCCCAAAGAGTAAAAAAGATTTAAAAAAAAATTAAAAATTTCTGTCTTTTCACATGTTCATCACAGATGCAGATTGTAGAGGGCCAAAGAATCAGAGCAAGTCAATAAAACCCCAGTCAGCACTACCTCCTCGACTTCAGCATACTGTGGGAACCAGGCAGCATCAGTTCTTATGTTCTGGACCCCAACCTCATCAGACCTCAACTGAGCAAAAAGCTTCAGGCAGGAATCCTTCCCAAACTGTGAGGTAAAAATGCAAGTTACTTCTTCCTTATCTTGAACTCTCTATGAGCTTCTCTGAGCCCATGTGCTTGCTTCAGATGCTTCCAACATGCTCTTTTGAAATATATTGTTGAATTCTTATAAAGTGTTCCAAGTCCTTGAGAATACAAACAAGCACATGAAAAAACTTTTTGTCTTTTTTTTTTTCTAAAAAAAAATTTTAAACATAAACATTTTTCAAAACTGCTTCTATCATCAACTCCCACTTTATTTTTCCTTGCATGGCAGCATCTCCCCCGGAAATGCCATACAAAAAAAAGTAGTTTCGTCTAGGAAAGCAGATGGTGGTGGTGGTGTTGTGGTGGTTTTGTTGTGTGTGGGGGTTTTATTGAGTGGTTTGTTTTTGTCTTTTTTTGTTGTTTGTTTTTTCCTGGTTGAGGCTGAAGTAATGTTAAATGCACTTCTTGGGCATGGCTAAGACCTTCCTAGGCTTCTGCATAACCCCTTATGGAAAACTGCTTCATGTTATGCCTAATCCCTTGAAGGAGCACAAGAACGGTGTTTTGCCTGCATTTGGTGGTGGTGATTTTTTTGATTTGTTGTGCTGCTGTAGAGTTCCTGTTTTCATCTTTGCCACTTGGCTTCTATTCTATCTAAAGGGTTATTCTTTGCTTGGCTACTAACCCAAACTCTATGTTCACAGTTTCTTCTGTCATTCTTCTGTATCCTAACTCTTGTGGAGTAAGTTGTGCTGGGGTGCATTTGGAGTGTGCCACACGCAGCATTTTAAAGGCATTTTTTCTAACCAAATATATGAATATCCTAAAATGCTTAGTGATTTAGTTCAGGAAGCAGAAATGGTGACATTAATTCTGTTTAGTGAATTGAAAATTATAATGCATTTTTGGTGTAGTTGCAGAAATCTTCCCCAGCTTCCTCTTGCATGTTCACAGATAGCAGACAGGGGGCATATTTGGGGATGGGCAGTTCTCAGTTGCCACAGGAATTGCTTAGATCAGATCACTTGACATAGGCATTTTAAGTTTTTAAACTATGATGTAATAATTGCCATTTGTTGTAAAATTCTGTTGAACTGAATAAATGAGGGACAGAATCGATTCTTTCCCTTCCTCAAGTTTGAAGAGTGTAAGTAACGTTTAAGGCAGAACAGGATCTGGTATAGGTGGAATCACATAATGCTGTGTAATTATCATATTTATTCCTCCTCAGCCATCAGTTTGTATTGTGTTTGGTACTGGTGAATTTCTTTGCCAGAGTGATCCTGTAATCTTTTATCCTTTACAGAAAACCAGACCGGGAGAGAGCTGAGGATCTGACCCATGGCAGCAGAGATTGTAACTACTTTGGCCTGTCTCCAGAGGAACGTAGGGAAAAACAGGCTATAGAAGAATCTCGTTCACTGTATGAGATCCAGCAGAGAGATGAACAAGCTTTCCCTGCTCTTTCCAACGTATGCCTTTTTGTCATTGGAATTAACAATGTATCATACTTGACTGTGAACCTTTAATTAGCAAATGTTGTTTTGCTGTCCTTGTGTTATATACAATTTAAAAGTTTAAGGATATTTTCTTCACTCTTTCTACACAGAAATATGTGAATCTACAATGCTTTATATAGTAAAGATAAGACACATATGTAGTAGTTTACGCTGGGAATAATGAGTGTTCACCATACACAGTTCTTTAGGCATCTAAATATGGTAAATGTGTGAATCTCTGGGTGTCTTTGTGTTCCTCCTGTCATTAGGTGGCTTTGCACTTCCTTTACACTTGGATGTTGTACAGAGCTTGCTCTGGAGTACAGTTTAACTTAGCAGAGAAATAACTCAGTACAGTGTCACTGTGCTGTGTGGACTATCGGAGGTGTCTTGGTGATTGCTTCTGATTTGGTTCATATAAAACCTGTTTTATTTGTGACATTTCTATTTAGCCTGAGAACTTACTGGTGTGGGAAATGCCTGGTGTCATAAGTAATGCAAATTCTTTGTCAGACTCGCTCTTTTTCTATTTTGGAGCTGAAATGGCTTCAGTGGACTTGCCTATGTCTAAGAGAAGAGTGTAGCCTTTAAGTTTGGAGAGACTATTCTGTTGATGGAAGTTTTGAAGACAGTGGATTGAAGTCTCAATACATCCAGGAAGTGAGCAGATCCTGTGGGTAAAGAGCTGCTGTCTAATAGGCTTATTTATTCTAGATACACGTGGGCCTTTTTTGATGTAAATCCTAGGGCAAACAGCAACAAGAACCAGGCTGGGTAAGAGTGAATAGCTGAAATATGGGCCTTAAATCTGTGCAAGTGACAGTAATTACTTATTTTGGTGTAATTGAGAAGAAATGTACAACTCTTCTGGGCTTCAAAGAGCAGTCTTGAGAGCGAAGCCGGGAGGGCAGGGGCTGTTCGCTGTCTCGAGCGGTGCTGGATTTGCTCTTCTGCAGGAGGGGGGAATTTTTAAAGCAGGTGGTGTTGGAGTGAAGTAGGTTGTTTGTCCCTAGGTTGTTGTGTTTTCTTCTAAAAATTCATATTTCTGCTTTTTTAAACTTCTTTAGAATCAATCAGTCTGTCAGGCTGCTACACAGACTGGGGATAACGTAAACCAGAAAAAGTTCTCAAACAATGAGAGAAGAAACAGCAAATGGACAGCAGAGATAGAAGAGCAGAAGGATAAAGGTAAAAATAAATGTTTTTTTAAATCAAGGCTCTTCTGTTTTGTTTGTTTTTGTTACCAGCCTCAGAATTTATTCAAGATGGGACATCTGTTTAGACAATGAGGGGAAAATTATCCTAAGAAATAGTACAAACTAAGCTAGGGTCCAGGTACCAAAGGTGTGGCTTGGAAAGACAGTATATTGTTCTTGCTTTGGGAATGTAACCAAGAGGGCAGGCTCCTTGTTGGGATTTTTGTAAAATGGGGAGAGGGAATAAAAGAAAAGACTATCAGAGCTACAGTAAATTAGATCTAATGGATTCTAGTGAGTGTAACAGAAAATGCCAGTGGGAGGAGTGTTAAGGGTGCTTACTGGAGTCAGTGAAAAGCAGGTCAAAGTAGTCAATGTGGCATGGTTTAGAATGAACACAATGGGACAGCAGGAGAGGAGATGATGTGTATACAAGAGTTTAACAGCACACACACCCCCCCCCCCCCCTTTACTACAGTAGAAAGAGCTGTCACATGCTCAAAATTTTTGTGTTGTTTTTTTTTCCCTTTTTTCCCTAATCTGTTTTAACACTCCTTAGCTTCTCTTCATTGACTCTAAGCTTTTCTTCTCTGTGAGGAAGTGAAATGCTGAAAATATAATAATAGCTGAAAGCTGGAGCTGTCAGGAGGTAGGGTAGTTAGTACATCTTTGTTTTAGCAAGTGGTAGTATTTATTAATTTTCTCATTTTACTTTTTTTATCCTCTCAACTTTGCCATAACTAAACAACAAAGTTGATCTTGGCTTCATCCACAGGATTTTTATTCATTTTAATATGACTAAATAAAAATCAAACTGCAGTCTCTTAAAAGGAGACTTCGCTGGTTTGTTTCTTTGTGGTTGGTTTGCCTTCTTCAGTGGCCTCACAAGGACCGATGTTATCTATGTTTGATTCTCCAAACATCTGAGAACTTGTTTCATTGAAAACTTGTTTCATAAGGAATACTAACAAGAATGTTAATGTAGAGAAAGTTCTTTAGTGAAGATTTTAGTGAAGATTTTTGTTGAAGTGCGTGGCATGTATAGCTTTCTCTATGTATTGTTTTGGGTTTTTTTCGTTACACTGGACTGCATTGCCTCTTCTGAAATTAGATTAAAAATATTATGGGAATTAACTATATTTCCTTCTGAGTATTTAGAAATTCCTATTGGTGCTTGGGGAATTGGCAGTAATTCTCAGAATCAACATTGTTCTACTTTACATTGTTGTCTAGTTGTGATGGTGCATGTATTAACTTTTTAAAAAAGTACCTATTTAGCAGCTTGTATTAAACTTATGTGCATGAATTTGATTGACAAGCAGTGGTAACTAGATTTGAAGATAGAATGTGAAGAAATTGTACACATTTTACTATGTGAGAATTTTGGCATGACTGTTTTTCAACATCATCTCCCCCACGAAGAGTTTGCTGGTGCTTGAGAAATTAAACTTCCTGCATCAGCCTGAAAACTTTCTAGATATTTTGAACAATTTAAACCTAAACTGATTTTTTTTGTCAAAATAGACAAGACTTTAAGCTTCTGTTATTTAGCACTTGAATATGGAAATGCAGATTAAACATTTTTACTTTAAGCAAAGTATAATCTTTATGTTTCTCTAGAAGAGATATAAGATGAATGATATATGTTTAAAGAGATAGATACATTTCTATCTGCTTCCCTCAAGCATCACCAAGAGATTAACAAATATCAGTAAAGAACTCTACCTATAGAGGTTTGAAAACCTGTGTTAAGGAGCTGTTCAGTTACTGCCCTAACAACTGTGTATTTTAGAATGCTTTGATCTTTGGTAAAAATTGAAGTTTGTTTTCTGAAGTAATATATGCTGAGGTAGGTTTTGTTTTGAAGGTTTAACTTTGGAAAGACAAAACTTTTAACTGGCTTAAGTTGTGATAGCCATAAATGGTGTAATGGTTCATTTACTAGGTTATGTCTTGGTGTTACAGAGTCAAATTCCAGGCAGATCCACTTAAGTCAGAAGCTTGAGCCAAATTCATCTGAGGTAATCTTAAAGAAAAGACCAAAATATATTTTTTAATGTTGTTGCTTCTTTGATACATGATAAGCAGAGCAATAGCTGCCTTAGAGCTGTGGTTGCTGCTGCTGCTTTACAGCTTTTAGTGATACTTCTAAAGTTGGAAGCTTGTATTACTGTCAGCTTTCCTCAGCCCCTGTAACCCATACTTTTAGTCTTTCTCTGCCATCTTGAGTTCTCATATCTGGGCTATCAAGAGCACTTACAAATCTGGATTTGTAATTGCTTAGTACAGTCTGTACTTCCAGTATAATGGGACCAAAGAAGATTTGATGTTTACTAATAGCTACTATGCTAAGAGATGATGATCTCTGAAGTTCAGTGAAGATTTGTGGCCTCTTGTTGGCTTTTAACCTTTGCTGTCCTTTCAATGAGTAAAATGTTACACTAGTATAATAGTGATTGGGTGCTTAGCCCACTTTCTATGTAGAGTAGTTTAATATCTTTGAATGCCTCTTTGAAAAGAAAATCTTAATGTTCAACTAGTCTGTTTCTAACTTTGCTTTAGAAGAATAGTCAAGATGAGAGTTATCCAAAAGCTTCATCTCCTTTGGAACAAGTCAAAACAGATACTCCGATTCTTGCTGAGCAAGTAAGAAATGCTTGTTTGATTTCAAAGTTTTCCAGTCAGGAGACTTCAGACAAAGGGGAGCTTCATCGCAGTCACGTATGTATTATAACACTGCCTTTTCATTACTTAGTCACTTCTACAGTGATAATACTAAAATTTTGTATTTACAGTTATGAATCTTGTGTCTGTAAAAGATGTAAAAGGACAACCCTTGATGGAATAGCAAAAACGTCATTTATCTTCTGAGAGAGGGGCTATTTAATACATTTCTGTGAAGACAACTGTGCTTTTCACTTCACATCCTTTACCTTTCCTTTTTCAGGTTTTTCCAAAGTTATTGGTAATTTCTTGTGAGGGTGGCTTTTCTTATGGATGAGACACTCTATTTCGAAGCTTCTGGAGGTGATTAGAACACTGACCTGTCTCTTTGGTACAGGCATGTTCTAGATGAAGCTCAGTGCAGAGTCCTTGACATAGTGATGTGATGTATCTCACATGTATTATGTATACAGCCTGATATGTTACTAGTTGGTATTTGCAATGGTGAATGTGGTAGTCTGGATAATACTGAGTCATCCATCAAGCCTTTTTTTGGTCCAAGTCAGACACATTAGGGCTCACCAACAGTGGTGATTTAGAATAATTTCATGTGATCTCTTTGTTTTTATAGACCCTGACAGAGTGCTTACCGAGCATAACTCCAACACCCTCACCAGTCTTTTCTGAGGTGCATTTACCTCCAGCAGTGCCTTCTGTACCAGCCATTGTGCCAGCTTGGCCAAGTGAGCCAACAACTTATGGACAAGCAGGTTTGAAGAAATATTAAGATAAATCAGAAACTACTAACACTGATAAATATATTAACTGTCTCGCTAAATAGATGTCTCCAGGAGACACCGTTTTGTGTAACTTGACATTCCAAAGGCAGTCATTTACAGGAATAGAGCTTCTTACCACTGAAAGCTAGAGAGATTTCTAATAGAGATCTGATTGCCCATATGTATAGTTTGCTTTATCCCTGCCTGAAGGTAGAGGATGGATGCATGGTCAGTTCTCCATTATTCTCATCAGTGGGATAGTCTGAGTTTTGAGGGGGCTGGTTTTGAGGATATGCTTAAGGTAGAACACTGTCAGCATGTCAAAACTTGACGTGTTTGTGTTCTGTATCCCACATAATAGGCTCCTTTATTCACTAAGGACTTTGGCTTGGGTCTGGTATATCTGGAACTAAAGAGATCCATTTGAGCTGCTGAGAGCACTGAGCTGCCAAGTCAGGTTTAGATGTACCTTGTGTATCTTCTGATATATGGAATTAGCTTAGATCCTGTGTTGCTTATTAGGTCTGGTGCTGTATTTTTCCCTCCTACTGTTGTGTTTCTGTACAAGAACTCGCTTTCAAATCGGCACACTGTGCTCACGTGACATGGTAATAATCCTGTCATACTGGACCACAACTGTGACACAGGATGTGTAGCCTAGTTAATCTGAGCTCAGATTCAGAGTTGACTGTAATGACTAGTCAGAATGAGACCTGCAGTTTCACAAAGAAGTTTCAGTTCCCTCCTGTTTCCTCCTGGTATTCATAATTTTGAAAACAAATATGGGACAGGTTTAGATATTTCTGAAAAGCTTAATGATTTTGATTTTTCTGAGAACTGTTCTCTGCATTTAGCCAAATCTCTTTGTAGCTTTCTGACTCAGGATTTTCTACCTGTCTCTTCCTGAATACTTTTTTTCTATCTTTTGAAATTTGCTTTCCTGCTGTGATTTTTTTTTTTTCTTTGTATATAGCTGAGAGTTATAAAATTACAATGTTTTTTACCCTTAGGTATTCCAGCTCAAATACCTGCTTCTTCATTGATGCCAGCCCCAGCAACAGGACCTGACTCTATTGTATCACAGGCTCAGGTAACATCTGCTCCAGTTGCTGGAGTTCCAGTGTCGCTACAAGCAGTTAACCAGCCTTTAATGCCTTTGCCTCAGACTCTGAATCCTTATCAGGATCCACTATACCCTGGATTTCCTTTTAGTGAAAAGGGAGAAAGAGCTGTTGCACCCTCTTACTCCTTGTGCAATACTGGGGAAGACTTACCTAAAGGTGAGAAGCTAGAAAGTGGTCTGGATTTTATACTGTTTTTCCTAACAGGTTTTCTTATCTTTAATTGTAGATAAAGAACTTCTTTGGTTTTGCTGTTAATCTGTGTCAGAAGATCTAGTTGTCATTCCATGATTTAAAGTGTGGGAGGGAATTGTTGAACAGATCTGTAACTCTTTGGTGGGCATCACTAACATCATGATGATTTTAACTGGAAAATTTTGATATGATCATTTTGTGGTTCATAGCCTGACCCATCATAATTTGAAGTTCTGTGAATGTAAGCTTTTTTTCTTTGGAGAGCAGCTTCCTTTTACAGTAACAGGTTTTCTCTTGTGATCAAAAGTTTGGAAGTTGTTGAGCATTTCTTTACTGGTTTAAGAAAGTACAGGTTTTGGCATACTCTGAATAAGGAGTATGTCCATAAGGAATGTACTGAGTCTGAACTGTTTCTGTAAAAACTAGAATTTCAGTTTCAAAAAGTGTTAAAACTTAAATTTAAGCTGCAGTTGTGTTCTAGATATCTTGCTGTGGCAAAAAAAAAAAAAAAAGACTCCAAACCATCAGAAACATGCAGGCAGCAACTTAATACCAGTGTTTCTCTACTGAAGCAGAACTTCATGCAGGGCCTAATTTTTGTTTAGATGAAGTGTAATATTTTAGGTCTTAATAGATTTTTTTTTTTTTTTGTAGATAAGAATATTCTTAGATTTTTCTTCAATCTTGGTGTGAAGGTAACTCTTCAAACTTACTTAATTTTTGTGTTTGTTATGCCATAAAATTTGCTTGTATTTGGTAATACCTATGGTAGTTTGGTTCCCACAGCTGTAGCATTCAGCTTTGATACTGAAATACTTTTTTACTTTGTGTCCTATTAACTTGGATCCCAACAGTGAGCAGAATGTTCAGGTGAACTGAACTGAAATGTATCACAGCAGTGATAGTGAGAGCTATTGGCTGGTGGCTATACAGTCAACAGATTGAGTTTTACAAATCCACAAGTAAGCAAACCATGGTGAGTTGGAAGGTGCATTCTTTTGGAAGCAGTGTAAGGTAAAAGAGAAAATGCCCCAGGGCCCTGTCTGTACAGGCAAAGCCATTGCCATACACATACCTTTGTCTTTCCCTCTGGACGCTCCCTTAAGTAACCTGGGCACCTGTCCTTTCTTCTGGGGTTAAGGACAGCAGAATTGTAACCTTCTAAGTAACTATGATAGCAGCTGATGTGTGGAGCAAATCTCTGTGTGTGGTTTGGGAGAAATGGCTGATCTAAAATGTCAACATTTCCCCCC
>JAOEGS010004179.1:7573-19802 GCA_025447755.1 Corythornis vintsioides
CGCAACGAACGTGGCCCCAAACCCAGCCCCCAGAGAGACACCAGCCACAAGGTTCCGCGGGTGCTTTTTTAAACCTGGAAAAAAAAAAAAAAAAAAAAAAAGGAAAATTAAAAAAAAAAAAAGAAGTAGGTGATAGAGCTACTCTGGAAGGAACCCCCCTCCCCGCCCCAGGGCTGGCACCAAGACACTTTACAGGGCTGTTTACATTTTTTTACACTCCTGGTGAGCTCCTTGAAGGCTCAGCCATGTGGAAAAGTACAAATTTAACTGTTGTGTTACTAAAGGCCTTTCAGCCTCAGTGAATTGACTAATCCCATAAAACCCCAACGCTGCGCCGGCCACCGAGTCTCATGTTGCAAACCACTCCCAGGAAAACATCTTGAATCACTAAGGCTTGAAACCCTTCTGAAAACAAATTGTTGGACCTCTGACACACGCTGCTCTCCAGCTGAATGAGTGACCTAATATGTTCCAAAACCCAGTTCCTTCTCACCCATTTAAGCTTTGTCTGCACCAGAGGTCAGCCCCATCCCACCCAACCAGAGCGGGCTGGATGGTGAGGATTGGGATCTACCCCAGCCCCACGTGCACACACACCAGCCTTTCTCCACCCCACGGGGACCCCCTGACACTCGAGCCTTCCTCCCTGTCATCTCCATCTATTTTTACACTCCCAGGCACTGCAGCCCAGCGGGAGCAGATCAGTTCAGCAAAGTGAAGTGGACCTGGCACCCTGGGCAATGTGTGTTTGGGAGGGTTGCTTCAGAGTAGCTCTGGTCTGGCCCCTGCTCTCAGTGGTGCTGCTCTCTCTCTGCTCTGCCTCAGCCCCAGACAGCCCTGGGATGCAGCTCGGAGGTCCTCGGGTCACATCCAGCCAGGGTACCCCAGTGCCCAGCAGCCAACCCCTGGCTGAGGCACAGACCAGCCCCCCCCAGGGGGGCACAAAGTGAGGCTGAGACTCAGATCCTGCTGGATTGTCCCACAGAGTTATTGCCATGAGGGATCTCAGGGCCAAGCCACCACAGCTCTCCTCTGTGTGCACGCTTAGCTTATTTCAGCACAGTGCAAGCTCAGGCTGGCTTAAAAGGTGCTTTCCAACCTTCTCCATCCAAATGTCAGCAAAGAACTCTTCATTCCTCACCCCTATCTATAGCTCCTGAGGCAGAGGACCTCACCACAAGGGATGCTCAGTGGCTCAGGATCACTGGTTTAGCTCCTTCCCAACATCAACTCCAGCCCTATTTACCCCAGGCAAGAGGTCTCAGCACTGGTACAAGCCACATCCCTGAAGAACATGCAGAGAAGTCTGGGCTTGGGTTACAACTCAGAGGTGTGGAGATCCCAGTGAAAGTCCCTTGGGAGCTTGTGGGATCTTCCCCCTGCCTGTAACCTCCCTCACTGTCAGGAAGCCCTGAATAATTGATAGTGAGTGTCTGAGCAAACTCTGGTGTCAGGAACAGCAGTGCTGTGGGATGGGGCTGTCCCAGGGGAAGGCTCTGGTTACAGTCACAACAACCTGTGGAGGAAGAAGCCCCATGCTGCTGGGGAGGAGCTGCTGCCACCCTCCTCACTCATCACCTCCACCAGCCTGGCTGTCTCCATCCTCAGCCCTGGGTGGGTGCAGAGACTCTCCTGGTCCTCACAGATGGCCAAGAGCTGTGCACACAGAGATGACAGCACCAGCAGGGTAGGAAAAAAAACCTTTTGTAAAGGGGCACAACCTCACAGAGAAGAGAGAAAGGCAGGAAAAGTCCAATAGGAAACAGATCCTTGCTTAGGAAAAAACTTGTTTCCTTACAGGAAAAAATCTACTTATTATCACAGAATCCCATCATGGTGAGGGCTGGAAGGGACCCCTGGAGATGCTCTGGTGCCACCCCTCTGCTCCATCCAGCAGGGCCCAGCAGTGCAGTGTCCAGGGGGGGTTGGAATCTCTCCAGACAAGGAGACTCCACAACCTCTCTGGGCAGCCTGGGGCAGCCTCTGACACCCTCACAACAAAGAACTTGCTCCTCCTGGGTTCCAGTTGGTGCCCAGTGCCCCTTGCCCAGTCACTGGGCACCACTGCCCAGAGTCTGGCCCCATCCTCTTGCCCCCCAGGGCCCTTTAGCTCTTGCTCAGCATTGCTCAGCTCCCCTCTCCAGCTGAACAGCCCCAGGGCTCTCAGCCTGGCCTGGCACAGAGATGCTCCAGCCCCTCAGCATCTCCCCAGCCTCTGCTGGGCTCTCTGCAGTGGACAGAGGGATTGAAACGTTTCCCTCACTCCAACCCACCTCCTTATCAAGACATTTACAAATGCCATTTCTACATCACAACATCATCTGTATCTCAGACCCAGGTTCATGTGCCTCTGAATTTTCAACCATGCAGCTGCAGCTCCAATAGTTTAGAAAAGTACTAATAAAATAATAATTTCAATGATCATCCGTGGTTAGTAAAACAATGTCCATTTATAAAATAAAACCCAACCAAATTGATCTGAGTCTTACCAAATGAGATCCCTCCATTTCTCATTACCCTTCCCATGTAATACATCACTCTAATAAATGGCCCTGTCACTGGCTCGTTACGGCTGGGCTGCTGTGCACGCTCCTGTTAATTACTTCAGACTAAACTATTAATGATCTCCCAGCCAGGACACGGTCCTGCTGCATCAGCCCCAGAGCTGGCTCTGCCCTCTGCCCCTCGCCACCAAACCTCCTCCTTGCCCCGTGTGCTGTGGGTTTGTGAGGTGTGGGGGTCATTCTGCTGCTCTGGTGCCCCGTGAGCTTCTGATCTGTACCCCTGGGTACTTTTCCAGCAGGAGCCTTTGCCACGCTCAGGTTAGCAAAGCTGTGCTACAAAACATGATTCACCTTTCACGTCCTTCACATTCCACATCCATCATCCACAGGATAATTTCCTATAAATTACAGCTCTTCACCATCCTTTGTACTAGAAAATAATGCTGCAGCTTCTAAAGATGGGGTGTTCTCATCCCAAAGGGTGCTTAATGTTTGTGCTCTTCGGCAGGCATTGTTAGTGCCATTCCTCTGCTGCTCTTTAGAAGGTTTCCAAGTATTCGCTGTATTTTCCTCTTAACCTGCTGTTTCTTTCTGGCCCTCAGTGCATTCTGAAAGCAATTGCACTAATATTAATTCAGATGGGTCCTTTATCAGCTCTCTCTCCGTCCACGCTTTGCAGAAGTCACTTCCAGCACAAGCTGGAGATGGGAAACAACAACTAATGGAGAAATGTGCAGAACAACCTCTTAACTCCTGCTTGATGCTCACAGCGTGCCAGGCTATCCCTGCCCGTTGGCCTCTGGGCTGTTCCTCCACCTTCCCAGCACACAGGTCAGCCTGGCAGAGTGGGACAGGCTGGGGAGCCCCTCAACTGGGGGAAGCATAGAATTGTTTTGGTTGGAAGACACCTTCAAGGCCATTAAGTCCAACTGCTGTCCCAGCACTGCCAGGGCACCACTGACCTGTGTCCCTCAGCACCACAGCTCCACGTGGGGAAACCATCCAGAAGTCATGGGGACTCCACCCTGGACAGCCTGGGACAGCTCTGGAGGGGAAGAAATTGTCCCTCAGATCCAACCTCAACCTCCCCTGGGGCAACTTGAGGCTGGTTCCTCTTGTCCTGTCACTTGTTCCAACCCCCCCTGGCTCCAGCCTCCTTCCAGGAGCTGCCAGCGCCAGAAGGTCTCCCCTGAGCCTCCTTCTCTCCAGGCTCAACACCCCCAGAAATCTCTGCACCCACCACCCACCAGAAGCCCCACACTGAACCTCTGTTCCACCAAGACCTGACCCACTTGGTGCACACCCAAGAGACGTGCTGGCCATGGCAAGCACCCAGCCAAAGGAACTGGAGACCAAGCCCTGCCACCCACGGGGACACCCCGGGCTGGGAGCCGAGGGCTCTGTGGTACCCGTGTCCCCGCAGCTGCCGCCTGCTCGCTTGCCGCTCGCTTCCAGCCAGCACAAAGGAGATGGGGAGCCGAGTAAATCCTCCTCGTGTGCTCAATGAGATTACCCCGGGTTGCCTGGATACGGCGCCATCAGCAGCGTGCCCGGCCATCAGTTAATACCCTGTAATTGGCACAGAGGGGGCACAGGGAGCATCTCCGTGCGGCACAGCGGGGTGGGGGCTGCTGCCCTGGCCCCCTCCTGTTTGACAGCCCGTCGTGGTTTCGTGCTCCTGGGCCTGGGGCAGCAGCTCGGATCTGTTTTCACTGAAAGGCAATTAAAGGACTCGTTGGCTGCTCCAGTAACCTACAGGAAAAGCTGTGTGTTGGGAGCAGCAGAGGATGCAGCACGTGAGAGCTGCCCACTCCTCCCAGTAACACAGCCCCAGCCCAGCACTGGGGGCTAGGCAGCAGCTGTGGGCACCACAGCTCAATGCCATGCACAGAGCTGAGGGTGACAACGTACCACCTTGGGACATCTGGGCTGTGAACTGGCATCACTGGGAATATTTGTTGTTGTAGTGAGGTGGGGTCAGGCTCTGCTGCCATGGAATAAGAAACAGGACAAGAGGAACTGGCCTCATGTTGCCCCAGGGTGGTTTAGGTTGGAGCTGAGGAACAATTTCTTCCCCTCCAGGGTTGTCCAGGGCTGGCCCAGGCTGCCCAGGGCAGGGGTGGAGTCCCTGTAACCCCTGGAGGGGTTTCCATGCCATGGAGCTGTGGTGCTGAGGGCCATGGGGCAGTGGTGCCCTGGCAGTGCTGGGGGAACAGTTGGACTTGATGAACTCAAAGGTCTCTTCCAACCAGAACAGCTCCATGGTTCTACGATGCAATACTGGTGGGCAGGGTCCTACCTGTAGGAGCTGCCACCTCACTGAACACCCTGCTCTGAGCTGCACTGGGACCAGTGACCACACACTGCCCCGGGCACAGCAGCCTGTCCTGGGGATGCCATCCCCTGCTCCCCACAGAGCTCTCACTTCCACAGCTCATTCACTCTGCGTGTCTATTTTATAAACAAAATGAACACATGTAAGCCTCAGCCCAGGAGTGTTGTTCCCAGTTCAAGTATCTTCCCTGATTCAGAGAAAAATCTCTAAGAAAACAAACATCTGAAAGGGAACAAAGGCAAAGTCTGGAGTGTTTCTATTTCCATGCCTGGGACAAACCTTTGCAAACAAAGTGCTTGTTATGGCTGGCCAAACAAGACCTTACTGGGAGGAAATAATGCAGCTAATTCATACTGCTCCAGGTAAAAATATATTTCATGTCTGCCACCACCATTAGAGCCTCTACTCAGTCTGAAAAACCAATCAGGCAGAGGACCAGCAATCCCCCAAATTACCCAGGCTGGGTAATTTGTAATGAATTAAACACTTACATCTGACTCTGGACACGAATGGAAGATAAAAAGCACAGGGAACGTGGACAGCATGACCCAGGCTCCTCCGGACCCACCACCCTTTTGGTGGCTGGAAGAGCAGCACCGAGCCACGCCGGGGAGACCCCCGAGTCCTCACCAGGAAAAGAGCTGAGGGGAGAGGCTCAGCAGGGCTGCTGGGCTCCATGCCAGTGAAAACCCCACCAGCCAGCTCCCTGCCCCCCAGCTCCCCCCGTTTCCACGCAGCTAATCCGGCCGGTGGGTGCTGCCGGCGGGCGCAGCCGGGGGGACTTAGCGGGTAAAATCTAATGAGTTCTGGGAAATGTTCCTGGGCACATTCAAGTCATCCCTGCACATTACTGAGGTTAATTGGGCTGCAGCTGATGAGTGTGTAGGTGGAGAGCCGGGCCAGCCAAAACCAGAGAAACCCAATGCTCAGCTTGGTTAACAGCAGACTCGGGTCGGGGTTTTAAAACTCAGGTTTTAAAACAAGAGGAGTGACAGGAATCATGAAAATATTTCAAGTTACTAAAAGATTTTGTTTAGAAAAAAATCAAAGCTCCTCTCCTGCAATATCAGAAAGACTGGAAATAGAATTGTAGAACACCAGATTGGAAGTGACCTCAAGGATCATAGAGCCATGGAATTGTCAGGGTTGGGAGGGATCTCAAAGCTCATCCAGTTCCAACCCCCCTGCCATGGCAGGGGCACCTCTCACTACAGCAGGTTGCTCAGAGCCCCATCCAGCCTGGTCTTAAACACTTCCAAGGATGGAGCTTCCTCCACCTCTCTGGGCACCCTGTGTTTCATCCAGTCCAATCTTACTTGGCAAAAGCCTGGCTGCTGCACAACAGATACCAAAAGGAAATATCAGTGTTATCCCATGAGACACAGCCAGCTAAATCAAGACGTTCAAAGTATCTGTGGATGACTGACCTGCTCTTCTAAGCTTTCTAAACTCACTGCAGACATTCTTACTCAAGCGACCTTGTAAACACACATTTTTAGAATTCAGAATTGTTGTTATTGGAAGAGACCTTTCAGATCATTAAATCCAACTGTTCCCCAGCAGTGCCAGGGCACCACTGACCCGTGGCCCTCAGCATCACAGCTTGGAGACCCCTCCAGGGATCATGGGGACTCCACTCCTGCCCTGAGCAGCCTGGGTCAGCCCTTTGTCACTCATCAAGCAAATAGGCTGTGAGATGTTAAAAAGAAATGACACCTGCAGCACTAACCACTGTTGTCCCAGTAACTCTACTGGCCCATCAGGCATTTGGACAGTGGTTCCTAAAAGGCACATGTGTAGGAGGAGGTGACAGGGGGGTGGATCTGCAGTGGCCTCCAGCATTCAGCCATGTCACCACTGAGCAGCAGCAGGGAATGGAGAGCCAAGGAGCACAATCAGCTCCTCTCCACCCCCAAACTGGGCACAGCTACAGAAAAGCTGCACTGAAAATTGCATTATCATCACCATTTACCCGGCTGTGTTTACTACGGCTCGGGACGTGCCTCTGCACTTCTGAGCTGTCACTGGCTGAGGGGAGCTCTGCAACGTCTGTGGCAGACGAGGACGAGCTGGGCAGCTGGATCCCAGCACATTCCCAGCACACAGCAACGGGAGCAGGGACAAACCACCGCCGGGTGCAGCCCAGGGCTCCGCAGAACCTCGCGGCGTCGCACCGGCCACGGCGCCGAGGAGAGCCAAGTGCTGAGGAATGCAGATGGAGGCCAGAGGATCCAAAAGGAGGACAGATCACCAGGGAGATACAAAACCTCCCCAACGAAAACAAGGAGAAGCTTCCCGAAGGCAGCTGTGGCAAAACCTTCGTGCGCAGCCTGGAGGAGCGGAGGGGTTTCCAGCGAGCGGCCGCGTCGCCCCCCTCCGGGTCTCCCCGCTCAGCTGCTGGGCGGCTCGACTTGCTCCAACCAGCCTCCCTCTCTCCAGGGTGAATCTGGCCACAGCTGGATGCTTGGGTTCAGTCCCAGGGATAAAAACAAAAAGCCCAAAGCTCTCGTATCACGCCGAGCAGCCGCAAGGGCAGCGTCGGTAACCGGCGCGCGTGCCGGGACTTGCCGGGGCAGAGCAGACGGAGCTGGTTCATGCTTTCACCTCCAAAGACATCCCCCCCCGGCCTTTGGGCCAGCTAAGATCCATGGGAGAGTGCTGATAGGGATCCCAAACCTGCTTGCTGACTGTGGCTGGGGAGAGCAGCGTGGGGCTGGCACGTGCTCCATGCCCTGGCAGCGCCGTGGGTTTCCACCGATGCCCCGGGAAGCCATGAGCATGGCCACTGGGTTAAAACTCATGGAGATTTCCACCTGCACAAATACAAGCAGCCAAATGGGATGGAGCTGGAACAGAGGCTGCCTGGCTGCCAATGCCCATTTCAAACCAGGACCCTTCCCTGCACAGCCCAAGGGCAACGCCAGCGAATTCACATTCACTGCACAGATCCAAGAGGCAACACCAGGTGAACACGTTTCCCACACCCCAGCCCTGAGCTTCTGCTACAGGGTTCAGTTACAACTTCAGTCTGCCACGCTCAATTACACCTTCCCCTTTACATTAAGAAGTTATTTACCTACTGGCTGTAGCAGGGATTCGACCAGCTCTGGGCTGCAGCCCTGCCAGTGCCACCCTGTGAACAAGCACCACCAGCCTCAGTGCCCTCAGCAAAACCCCCGTTGGGCAGGTGGGTTTTCCCCTGAGAACACAAATCACTTCCACCACGGTGATGAACCCCCCCCTCCAGATCCAGAGGGGGCAATCAAAGCCTGAAAGGAGCAAGTGCACCTTGGAGAGAGAGGCTCAGCGAACGATGTGCCCCAGCCTACCTGAGAGGTGGCACAGAGCCAGTCAACGGGCTCCCAGGAAGCCTCCCAGCCAGAGCCAGCCCTGGTTTTACACAAGTGCAGCTCCCACTGCTCGCTCTCCACGGGAAACAGTTCACAGCCAAGAGCTGGGTCTCAGGGTTTCCCTGCTCTACACCTGTGTCTCCACACAGGGGGTGAGGGAAGAGTAACAGAGCAGGTTCTTACACTTTTTTTTCCCCATGCCTCGGAGGTGTTTTGGAGCACGTTCCCTTCACAAGCACCCTTCCCTCCAAAACACTGAATTCCCAAATATTTGCTTAAAAGAAAGGGAACTAACCAGCTTTGTAGGATTGACTGAGGTCCTGGTTAACCAACCACAGCAGGTGAAAAGCTTGTCCTGCCTTTGCCAGTGGAATGAGGTTTTGCCCAACGACTGGAAAAACACTCCCACCAAGAGTGCAGCCTGCCACGTGCCCATGGGCAAACACACTCACCCCACGATGCCCTCCCCAAGATTCCCCACCAGACTGCAACAGCCTGCTGTGGAATTACAGCAGGAGAGTGCAGTAGCTATTACAGTCACACAGAACAGCCTGCTGAACACCAGCCCCACAGCAAGGCACACAGGGAGCAATGGACAGACCCTCCCACCACCTCACTCCGTGGGGTGGGTCAGACCAAGGGAGCAGGAGCCCCCTCCTGTGCCCCACAGACATTCATACATACACAGATATGGAAAGCAGGGCTCCCTCAGCTCAGTCCTGATCCACATGGCATCAACATCAACCAAAGACCATCCCACACAAACCCTCTCCTCACCCCATGCAGGTACCATCATCTCCAGGGCTCTTCTCCCAGGAAGCTGCCACTGCAGTTGGCTTTTCTCCAGCAGTGGCTCCCAGACCCTCCTGGTCCTGCCAACCCCCAACAGTGGGTTTCAGACCCTCTGCCCCACGCCTTCCACACGCACCTGCAGCAGATGTTTTTAGAAGGACATGCTTCTGACCATGGGTACAGAAAGTCTAAATCTCAGCTAGACTTGCAGGGTAGTCACTCAGAGATGGAGAGGAGACAGGTCCAGGTTGGGCTGGGGATTGGTCCCAGCATCTCAGGGCACACTGCAGCTCAGACACCTCAGCGCTGGTGACTTTTATTCTCTTTTCTTCTGTTGAAAGGAGATTTGACTAAAATCTCTATAGTTGAATTTGGTTTAGTACTGGGTTTGTTCAGCCAAAGAGTAATCTAGAGAAGCTCTCGTTCAGATGTCCCAGGTCCCACTCTATCTGCAGGGACACCACCAGCGAGACACACCAGCTATTTATTGGAAATATTTTGCCTGCTCTAGATTCAATCTGTTTCTGTAAATAGTTTCAGTTTCACCATGAGAAACAATTAAAAAGAATCCAGATAATTACGTGTTATCAACAACCTCTGAGTGACAACACAAAGTTCAAACAGGTATCCATGCCTGGGCAACGGGTGCTTCTCCCAGAGGGGGGCAACCAGCTGGTGGGAGCTCAGCTGAGATGTCCAACCACAGAAAGTCCCCAGCAAACTCAGAATGTGCTGCATTTCACTCCACTCAATGTCTGGTCTTGCAGGGCTGGTGATGTAAGCTTTGGTCTAATGCAAGACACTCATCTTATCTAGAGATATCGTTCTGACGCATGGTGATGTTACAAGAGATGTGAGGAACCTGATAAGAGAGATGCTGCAGCCTCTCCTCACCTCCTAGAAACTGGGAGCCTTTGGAAAACATAAGGACCTTTAGGAGAAGCATGGAAGAAAAAGCAACCAGAAGATGCAAACAGCTGATCAGTCCAAGAGGTTAAAAGTTCATTTGCAGAAGCAGAACAAAACCCTTTGCTAATTGACATATTACAGGAAGCCAAGCCCAACAAAACCCAAAGCAAACACCTACGGGGCTTTCTGTGGTTTCTTTTTTAGATTCTGCAGAATCTCATCTTAAAAACAAAACCAGAAGAGTGTGAGGGAGCCAGAGCTGGCAAGGGGGAGGGCACACACCCAGCCTCGTGCTTGGCATGGCGAGCCTGGCAGCGGCCACACGCCCACCAGCACCTTTGCTCCCAGTAGTCCCCACTACTGGGAGCAACATCTGAGCAGGCTCAAGCAGGAGGAAGGAGCCAATCTACTGGCACATTATCAATATCCCAATGGGCATTTTGTGGTAGCAGAAGAAAACCAGGCCCAGGCCATTTGCAAACAGCACAAGACCATCAAAGAGATTTCTGTGGTGGCCGGGGTGGTCCGAGCACCCACTGACCACATTCAGGTGCTGCAGGACCTGAACTAGCAGAGGATTTCTGCAGGGATGCTGGAGGTGGTCAGGGCAGCACCTTCCCCTCTGCAAAGCTCTAGCTTCTCACAGATTCATTCATTCTGGTCAGAAAAAACCCTTGGGATCATCCAGTCAACCATCAGCCCTACCCCACAAAGTTCACTCCTAAACCATGTCCCTCAAAACCACATCCAAACAACCCTTCAACACATCCAGGGATGGTGACTTAACCCCCTCCCTGGGCAGCCTGTGCCAGTGTCTAGCCACTCTTTCCATGAAAAATTTTACCCTAATGCCCACACTGCTTGGCACAGCAGCTCTGGGGATGTCCAGTGGCACCAGCACTGGCTCTGGCACAGGACAGAGGCACAGAGCTCACTGTGGCAGTGGCACCCATCCCAGCTCCCCACCTACCAGGACATGATGCTCCAAACTAAGACACAAAATAGAAGTTAAATATTAGGAGAAAAACAGCAAGAGGGAAGAAACAGGTGCAGCCAGAGCCAGGCTCAGGACAGACAAGCCCCAGGCAGGATTCTCCCATGTCCTGCACAGCAGAATGTGCCCTTGGGGAGCCACCTCTCCGTTTGCTACCCGTGGGAGCACCCCACCCAGATCTGCTGGCTCACTCAGGGCTTCACCCAGCAGCTCCACAACCCGAAGGGAGCAGGAACAGGCAGCAGGCAGGAGCCCTGGCACTTCTGGAGCAGGTGGCAGCGTGGGAGGGTGGCTGCCTGGGCTGCCCACGCAGGGTGAGCTCGCTTGCTCGCGGGTTGGCAGCCAAAGCGAGCGAGCAGCACACGGCAGGAGCTCACCTCGGAGGCCTCGGTGGCTAGTGGAAATTTCCAGAACATCCTGGACAGGAATGACTTACTGGAAGTAATGCATAAATCAAGCCAATGAATAGTCACCAGCCAGCAGCATAAACAGCTGCCACGGGGATGAAATCAGACCTGCCTCGCCAAGAGGCGTCAGAGCCTCCTGCACCTTCGGGGGGGAACGTGGAAAACAACCCTGGGAAAGGCACCTTTCTGGGGAAGCCGCCGCCATCCCGGTGAGCACAACACCCCGGGGGGCTCTGGGTGGGCAGCACCACCCTGGGGGTGCTCCCTGTGAAGCTCTGCGTTGTGTTTATAGGCAGAAAATGAAGAGTTTTCTTCCTGCTTCTCCTTTGCCAACAAGCCCCTGCCCGGCGGGGTGCCCTCCGTGCCTGGCTTTGCTGGGTCCATGGGGCAAGGGCCCCCCGATGGCAGCCACCCTGCAGAGCCCGTGGAAACCATCTGCCCTGATAAGTGGAAAACAGTTTGTGCTAGAGATAGCAATCACTGCCACGTTGGTTAAAACACGTAAACTAGAAAACACCACCGCAGCAAAACCAAGGGGAACTAGTCACTGCTGGCCAGGCCACAGCTCCGAATGATTAAAGATAATTAATTCTGCTAAATACACCTACAGACGTTTCTCCTCCGCTGCTTTGACCTGTTGCCAGGAGAGGGGGAGGGTAGGGGCAGCACAGGCAGGGGCAGCCCCTCGCCCGGGGGGGAAACACGTGGCACCATCTGCACTGGAGAACCTGGACCTCGCTGCCACCAGCACAAAGAGAGGCTCAGGTATCAGATCATGCCCATGCAAAAGGAAGAAAAAAAGAGCTTGAAATATAATCACAGCAAAATCCTCCTGCTCTGCACCTCCAAAGCGTTTACTCCATGGTGAGAAAGTACATTAAAGGGGGGGGGGGGGGGGGGGGGGGGGAGGAAGGGGGGGTTAAGGGAGCCCCCCGGGG
>JAOEGS010004180.1:5976-17925 GCA_025447755.1 Corythornis vintsioides
TCTTCTATATCCTATATTCTTCTTCTATATCCTATATTCTTCTTCTATATCCTATATTCTTCTTCTATATCCTATATTCTTCTTCTATATCCTATATCCTATATTATAAATTCTATAATTAATCATTAATTCCACAATTCTAAGCAAAATAATTTTGAACTTGTGTATGAAATGCTAGAAAAAATGTATTTTTACTGCTCAAACTTAAGGTTTTTTCAAGTTTTTGCCTGCTTTCCCAATTGTTGACTAACTTCTTTCACAGTGTGGGTAGGAAAGCTCAGCTTAGAGGAGCTGTTCAGCTTTTAGCAATAACCCTCCAGACCATCAGTGAATCCCTGTTTACTTGTGTGTTGAATTCTTGGCATGACAGCAGCAGAGCAGTGCTGGTGCAGAGCTCCCAGGCAGTCCTGACACCCCTGCTGTCCCCAGCCAGCCAGAGCTGGGCTCAGGTACCCCTCATCCCATGTGACGTGAGCTGTGTGCTGCTGGTGACTGCCACCCACCCCAGGGAACGTGGGCACTTCCACCCGGGCTTTTCCCAGCCCCTTGATGGGAGCAGATAAGCCCCTGAGGGCTGATACTGCAGGAGAGGGAGGAGAAAAGGTGGGGAGAGGCATCTGGAGACAAGCACCAAGCTGCAGCCAGAGGAGCTGGCTGGGCTGTGCTCTCCAGTGCAGCTAAGAACAGGCTCTGGCTGCTCTCTGAGCTCCTGCTCTGCAGCCCAGTGGAGAAATCCAAGACACTTACTGGTCACAGTTGGTTTCCACACTAGGAAGTCTTTTCATGGCTCTGCTACTCTCCAGAATATTTCATTGATCACTCCACATTGCTCATCAGGACAATATCCACACAATGAGGAGGAGCCCTGGATTTCCTCTGCTGCTCCAGAGTGTGTCCTGCCTCCAGGATCCAGCTTTGGCTGTGTCCTTCAGCAGTGTTCCCATGTGCTGCCTCCCAGCACATCCCAGGCAGGTGAGGGATCTAGCAGCAGAAACCAGCTGCCTAAAGCATCCTGTGCAAAGGGAGGGGACAGGAGTTGGGATTCAGGGCTGAGGGGATGTGTGAGAAACAGCTGTGTGCTCTGGGAGCTGGAGGGCCCTGGCAAATGATGGAACCAGCCCAGGAGTGACTGGAAATGAGATGGGAGGAGGGTTTCCTGCTGGTTCAGCACTGGTGGTGCTCTCCAAAGCAGGGATGCTTGGGCTGGGGCTGTGCTGAAGCAGGGGAGGGAGCTGTGGTGGTGATTCCAATGGGATTGCCTCCCTGCAGGGCCAGCTCCTTATCCTGGGACTGGTCTTGGCTGGCAAACTAAGGAAGCAGTTGTAAAAGTGGAACAGAGACACAGGTTGCAGCTGTTTGTCTAAATGCTAAGGTGATATGGAAATACCACCCAAAAGGAGTTAATCCTGGCAGAGCTGTGAACAGAAATGTCCCTTTCAAGGAAGTTTTTCTTGGGAATTTCTAATGGATGCAACATTTGCATGAAGCTTGGCAGTGTTTTCACTGTTATTATGCAGCATTAAGAATTCTTACAGTGCAAAGATGTGAAGGATTACAGGAAATCTATTTGAAATCTATTCTGCTTGAATGTATTTTAAATTAAGTGTTAATATTTATACAAAGTACTTAATAAAAACCAGTTAATCATTGTTATAATAAGATGACTAATGAGAGAAGAAATAGCAGTACTTGAATAAAGTGCTTTCAGTCATTAGGTACCAGTTAAACCTTCAGAAAAATGTATTTTAATTCACTGATAATTTGTATGGCATCAGCAAGGAGGGTGTTTCCAGCAGGAATCCTTTTAGTATGTATTTATTAACAAAAAAAAAAGGGAAATGAGTCTTGGATATGGCATCATTCTGTTTAGTCTTAAGTCCTGAGTTTCCAGTTTGCTGCCTACTTCAACTAGGAAACTTTCTGAAATCCCAGGCTTCTGTTAACCAGGAATGTCAGGTGGGTTGGTGTGATAAATACCTTGGGAAAAGGGCCTGATTCAAGGAAGAATTTCCTGGTTCTAATCCAGCAGAGTGGAGCTCAGACTCATCTTGTTAATTTGAAAACCTCTTAAGGTCTTTTATGACTCCATGACAGTGAATTCTGAAGGGACCTGAATCCTAAACTCCTAAAGCTCTTCACTCTTGGACAAGTCAACTTGATTTGCAGAAGAAAATGGATCCCACTTGAGCAGGTTTCTGATGCAGCATCAGAAGTGGGAGAAGGGTTAGTTATTGACACAAAGTCATCTTCAGATGACTCGTGTACATTGGAGCTGTAATAACCAAAACCATAGCTTGGAGACCTAAAAATATGTATATATAAAGCAATATACTGCTTTGTGACAGATGCTGTAGGGAGAGAAACTCCAGGGCTGTGTGTACTTACAACTGGGTGTAAATGTGTAGGTAGGTACGTGTTACAATTGTCTGTTTTTCTTTTTAGGGCTCATGTAAGCAAAGGAGTTTCTTTGTTGTGTGTATCTTTTCAGAACACAACAGGAATTCAAAATGAACCAGGTGAGTAGAACTGTAAGACTTTATCAAAATGCTTAGATATTAGAACAGTTAATCATTAATAAGACAAGTAAATCATCCACTAAAAAAATAATGTTCTTTAAAATCCTCAGTGTCATTAAATTTAATAGCCCTCCTTTCCACAGTGCGTGTGCTTGTGACATTTGATTTCCCAGATGCAAGGGTTTTTTTTCTGTGTTTTTCCCCTTGAGTTGCATGTGCTCTGCCACTGGCAGCTCTTCCAAGAACACCTCTCAAGATCTCTCATTCTGAGCTTTCAGTGCTAATTCAGGCTGCCATTGAATTTTGTAACCAGTTTACCATTTCAGATGTGCAGTGAACAGTCTGGATTGGAAACAGAACTGGATTGATCAGGAAGTTTTGCCAAGTGGACACAATTTGATTTGCTGTTTGTCTATCCCACTAGGACTTGGACACCTTTTGCCATGGGCAATTCTGTTTCTTCAGGATCCTGACAGAAAAAGTAGATGTTGCCTTGGTTTTTTTTTCTTCTAAGTTCTTCTGTCTTGGGATGATCTCTCCCTTTGGTGTGGGAGTGTGGACATGGGATGTTCTGATGGAGGAAGGTCACTTAAATTTGCTAGAAAAACCAGCTGTGAGCAGCTTTTTTAGCCAGAAACAGCCATGGTACAGTCATGGAAATTCATATATTCCTGTTATTGAAATCTGCATGTCATTTTTTTTATTGCCCTCACTTGGTCAGCAGCAGCACTGAATGCAGTTAGCCCTTCTCACTGCACTTAGAGCAGTATAGCCAGAAGTAATGACAGTCTGAAGTGGTTGGTGGGATGTTTCTTGTTGCTTTTTTCCCCTGATTGGAAGTAAAAAAATCTTCAGTACGTATCAGCATATTTAAGAAATAAAAAGCAAAATATTTCTATCAGAGCCTTGAAATCTATGCTGTAAAAGTAGATATAATTCAATCTGTAAACAAATACCAATAACATTTACATTCACATGGCTCTATAGTCCAGCTTGGGACAGCAGCTATTTCCTCACAGGCTGTTTCTGTTGAAACCTGACATCTTTTCCCCTGTCAGGTTTGCTTTGAACACACTCAGTGGCTGTTCTAGGTCAAGCTTACAATTAATAATGGGCTGGCCCTGCCTCTGGGAGCAGCTCACAGAGTCCTCCTTGGTGTTCCTTGGCATTTACATTGAGTTTCTGCAGTGCACAAAGCTCACACAGCTTTTTATTTCTCAGTTCCCATTGACACTAAGTGTGTATTTAGTGTCACCCCTGTGGTGTTTTTTCTTGCAGTGCCCCAGCCATTTCATTCACTGTTGAGAAGTTGTAGTGCCAGGTCTGTATCAGAGATGGCTTTGCCTGCTGCCAACACCTTTGCAGTGTGCTGCTCATGCTGCTCAGCTCTGCCTGTGCTGTGGCTGCAGTGACCTGGGACTAACTGGTGCTGGGGAATGTGGTCCAGATGGAAAGTTTGCTAGTTCTGTTGCTCACCCCACTGAGATCTTGAAGCAAGGAAGGAAAACCTTGGATACAACCTTCTTATAGTCAGGAGCAGGAGGCTGTGAATAAAACAAAGCAACTTTGAGTGGAATGGGTATTTTGGGGTTTCTTGAAGAGTGCTGTCTCAGGATAGACAGTATGTAGTTTTCAAAAGAGATCTGCCTTTTGTATGTAAAATAATTCATCAGAATAGACTGGATTTATAATTTATTTAAAAAACCAAGCCACCATGGGTTTTTGCTTGGTAGCTTTGCTATAATTCAGACACATGAAGACAGTGGGAAGGAGGTTGTGTGCTACCTGCAAACCTGCATGGGCAGCTCTTTGGAAATTGAGAATATATTAAGAAATTCACAGCTGAACTCATACTGACATTCCCTTCCTCATTGCCTGTTTAAGTTTTCAACCCTTATTTCAGATATTTCTGGTTTTCTTTTGAATTACCAAGCACACAGGTGAAATTGTTGCAGAGAGGGGCAGCCAGATGAGGTTCTTGGAAAAGCAGAGTCCTTTCTGCTTCTGACCTCCTGTGCTTGCTGGCTGTTTGTCAGCAGCCTCCTCTAGTCACCTCCTGACAGCTACCTCTTCTAACCTCTCTGCCATCACCCCCTCTCTTCACTGAAATACTTTGATTTCTATTTAAAATTTATCTTAATCCCACTTCCACTAAAACACAACACTGATTGCTTTTCATTTATCACATTATTCAGAATTTTTTCCTTTTCCCTTTTAATCTCTGATTATCTGTAAACATCTGGTTGCAGGTGCTGTTCTTACTCTGCTTAAATACTGCTTGTAACATCATAACCTAGTTTGTGGTTGGTCCAGAGCTATATTTGTATTGAAAAGTGGTTTGAAAAAATCCTTAATATGGTGAAAAATATAAAGTGCTTGGACTCTGAATGGGAAGCAGCTGGGAAAAGGTAGTTTGAGCCCTCAAATAAATGCATTTCATTGTTCTTAAGTCACTTCCCCCCTGCTCATTTGAATGCTGGCAGTGTGGCATTTCTGATGAACTTCAGAATAGGAAGCTTAAAAGTGAAATAAACTTCAACTGCTCCTGTATTTAAAATTACAGTCTTGGAGTAAAAAAAAAGATATTAGGACTTCAGTGAGAAGTTTGCTGAGGACACGCAGCAGTGTGCTGTCCTTATCAAGAGGTGAGTGTTTTAAATAGAGAAAAACCCACCCAAACAATGTAAATGTGATGGGTAAGTGTTGGTGGAAAAGTGCCTGAAATGTGGTATTCCTTCAGCTGGGAAACAGACATTCCTTGGGGCCACGTTGTGAGCTGGAAAACCTTTTAAGTAGCTGCATTTAAATTGCAAATAAAATGAGATTGCACTGATTTGACTGAACTAAATTGTTGTTTATTTTACTGTATAGTGTTTGGGTGCTTATTACCATTCCTTTGAGGTGTGAAAGGTATTGTTACCTACCAAGCCATATCCATTTTCTGCTCCTCCTGAAGCCCATTAATGTGACAGGTGTCAAGAGTGTGTTCCTTGGCTGATTTATTACAGAATCTTTGCTTTCTGTCAGCAGAGGCAGAATCATGTCCTGGCTGGGACTCCATACACATGCACTTCTTAAATGATAGAGCAATCTGGGGATGTTGGTGGCTGAAAGGAGGGGTGGAAATTCAGGAATATGCCAGCCACATCCAGGGGCTTGACACAGTGCTGTGCATTTCTGCCTAAATCAGCTCCATCTTCATCTGTAAATTTGGGTGGGTTAAATTTGATTTGCAGGCTGGAGATTTTTAGCTGCTCATCTAACTAGGATTGGAAAAAAAAAAAAAAAAACAAGCTGAAAAAAACCAAACCCCAAAAGGGAGATTCAACACAAGAACCCCCCCCTTTTATTTGCTTTAATTATGAAGGGTTTTGTTCCAAGAAGGGAACAAAGCTCACTCTCTAGTCCCCTCATCTGTGCATCTAGATAATGGTTAGACTTGGGCTTGGCTCTCCCCTAATGAGCTGATGGGCTGAGGTACTGAAAGAACATCAAGGTTTCTTTGCTGGGCTGAGAAAAGCATGTTTGATGAGACATGGCCTCTTGTGTATCAGTTCAGGGCCACCAGATGTCTGAAAATCAGACTTCTTTCATCACTCCTTTTCCTTGTGGATTGTTGGAAGAGCAAAATAAAACATTCCTCTGCTTCAAATAGGCCTCAGCTCTTTGAACTAAGGCATGAGGACGTCCCCACCCCAGAGCCTACAGCCCCTTTGGTGGGAAGGGATTTCTCACATTCTATTCCTTCCATAGTTTCCAATTTAGGGGGCTTTCTTCCCTGCAAATAGCTCCCTAGGACGTGGCTGTGCAGCTGCTGGGGCTTAGCAAGTCAGCAGGAGCATAACCCTGCTGGGACTCCAGTTCTGCCATCTTTCTGGGAGGGAAGATTCGAGCTGAGCTTGGCTTGTCAGGATCCACCAGGGTTTGAAGAAGTTGAGAAGTTTGAGCTGGTTTTGCTTTAGAGATTAAAAACTTGACAGTTGATAGTGGATAGAGGTACATTAAAAAATGTCTTGCCAGTAAACTTTCAGCATCACCTGTTTCCTAGGTGCTCAGTGAAAGGTGCCACGAGTGCTCTCAGCAGATGGAAAACTCTCATATCTCAACTTTAGAGCTATAACATGAAAGCAGAATCATTTCCAGAAGTTGGGGTTTACTTGGACAACTGCAGTGCTGCCCAAGTTGTTCTTCTATCTGTTTGAACACCTCTAAAAGCTTGTTTAGAGCTTAAGCACAACCTCATATTAGCTCCTCCAGGTTATTTTCTGCCTCTGCCCAGCGTGATCCAAGGTCAGAGGGACTCCTAGGGCTGTTGCCTCTGGTCCTGCTTCTCCCCAACACAATTCCTCCAGAACATGGACAGTTTCAAGGGGAAACTGGGCACACTGGCACCTTTGAAGTTCTGGTCATGTTTTTTAATTGGGAATAATGTTTTGCTGGTTCTAATTAGTAAAGAGCAAATTGTTTAATGAGAAGTGTGAGTAGTGTTATAAAAATAATGGTATGAATATTATAAGCAGCATAGTGAACCTTGTAGGCTCCTTAAAATGGAGCTAAACACTTTAGTAGACACAAATCATCTATTGTCTTTCTATTGCCTTTAAAACTTCAGCATAGAAACACCTTAAAACCTTTTGTGTTCAATATAACAATATAACCTGCTGGCCACAGTTGCCAAGCTGTTGATTTATTTAGAAATTATGATTAACATTTAGGATACTGAAATAATGATATGATTAAAATCCATTCTCTCTAAAAGCTGCTTTTAGTTTATTCTCTTTGTTGCAGACCAGTAAACTTGACATGCAGAGAGTTTAATGTCATCTTTGGAGGGAAATCACATGTTGTAGGTGGTAAGTAGAGCAAGAAAAGGACAACAAGAGACTCAGAAGTACATGAAATTCTCTTGGCAGCTACGTGCAGAGCAGCTTGTCTCTGCCCACCTGCCCCTGGAGCAGTGGGCAGTGCAGGATATATCTGTGTTTATGGCCCAGCAGGTAGAGAATGCACTTGGGAGACACTAATACACACATTGCAGGGGGTAGGTTACTGCAGCACCCTCATTCAAGAGGGACAACTAATAACTCTCCATTTCTCTGCTTCTCACAACTCAGTGGGACTTTCTTCTTGGTGAAGCTTCCTCATGAGTTTCTCCTTTTCACAGAAGCAATACCAGGAACTGTTTGAGACTGGGGTTTTTTTGGGGTACACACATTAGATTGACTGTGCCTGGAAGTCATCATTTGCAGAGGGGAAACAGCTGGAGAGGTGTGAAATGGTCCCCAGCCTGGTGGCAGCTGGTGCTGTGGCTTGTGCTGGCTTTCCAGAGCCAGTGCCTGGGAGTTTCTGAGCACATTGTTCAGTGGCTGAAGGTTTTACATCACCCTGTGCATGGCAGCAAATGGATCTGGTTCCTTGGGAACTGGGGTGTGCAGCTTTAGGAAGCAGTTGATGAACTGCAGTGGAAGGAGCAGGAGCAGGGCTGGACACTCAGACCATCAGTGCTCTGGAGCTGCAGTTTTTTTTTGTTCAGTCCTTGTGCTCTAAGCTCAACCACCAGTGAGCTTTCCTTATGGAAATGAGGAGCCCTCCTGTTTTCCCTGTGTTCTGGCTCTTCTGCTGCACTGTTTGAATCACTGTTTGAAGTGTATTTTAGCCCAGCACTTGCCTCACCTTATTTTAATTGCCAATAACATTATAAAATTATCCTTCAGCAGTGTAATTTGGACAACTGGTGTCTGTGTCCTGAAACACTTCCAATGACTTCCCTCATCTGACTATTCCAGACTCAGGAGCTAACAAAGAATTCTGCTAAAAGCATCACGTGTTGCTCTCAAAAATACCAGTCTGGCAGAAACAGAAACAGTTTCTAGCAGAAGAGATCATGTTTAAGATCTAGTGAACAGCTGAAACTTAAAATAATGACAACTTTCTGTGGCTCATTTTTGGAGAAGATGAGGTCTGGCTGTTAAATGAGGTCTGTTGTAGCTGTCTGTAATTTCAAGAGAAAATTAATCTACTTTCTTTACTTTTTTTTTTTAGTTTAGACTTTCCAGACAGGTTCTGTAAGTGATAATATGTCTTCTGTTACTTATTTTTATTTATTATTTTAATTTGAGTTACTGATTTTTTTAAAGAATTAAACATATTGTTAACAAATAAGTTGTGTAATCAAAGTGAATTCTGTTGCTTCAATAGGATGTTTAAGGAAGAATTTTTGTAGTGATAACTGATAGGAAAACTCCAGTGCTGTTTCTAGGAACAGCTCTCTGATGCTTTTTGAAGAGGTCTCAGCATAATGCACTCTAACTGCACTATCACTGACCAAACTGCTTGTTAAATGAAGCTTCTCTGGCATAACTGATGGCTAAAAATAACACAACTGACAGCAATTCCATGGATGAGCTTTCAATTACCATGTTAATGAGTGATTTCAAAGACTTGCTACTAACCCTGAACTCATGCAACTGTATTTTGACAAATCTAAAGGTGCAGAACCACAGAGCTTTTCTGTTCATTCATCTGCAGCTATTAGTGCAGTGGAGCTGTCAGGTAAGTCGTGTTCAGACAGGACAAATAAAACACCTTCAGCAATGTTCAAGGGAGAATTCTGAATTTATTTTCCAGTGCAAACAAATAGAATGGCAAATGGTCTGAGAGAGACATGAAAACCCTTTCAGATAGATTTATTCCCTGCTTGTGATCAAAATGCACCTAAAACAAAAGAAATTTACAGCAACTCCAGTTATCAGTGTTTCCACAGAGCTCTAACCAGGTCTTGGAACTCTTCATTAAAGCATGAACAAGTGTAATGATAATTAATAGTGAAAACTGGAATGTTCTGATGAAAGATCCTTGTACCTGAGGGTGTTGCTGGAGGGGACATTGAAACAGCACTCTGGAAATGGGACTTGAATTTCACATTTTGTAGCTCCTGTGGGCTGATCATCTCTTGTGCTGCTGGTTTTTCTCTGTTAATGGGCATGGCCCTTCTGGTTTTTTGACTTGTAGAACACAACTGAACCTCCTGTGGCTGTGGAGACCTTAGCTGATGTCCCTGAGCATGTGCTTAGGGGGCTTCCAGAGGACGTGAGGCTCTTCCCATCTGCTGTGGACAAGACCCGGCTTGGTGAGTGCTGCAGCTGTGGGGAGATGGAGTTTTACCCCAGCTCACCCACATTGCCATTTCTCTCCAGCTTTGGTGCCCTCCTGGGCTGGCTACAGGTGATGTTTTGTGTGTTTATCTAAAGAACCTCTGTTGGAAAGAGAGGACAGCTTCTGAGCTGTCCAGAATCCCATGATGATGTTCTTAGAACATCAGAACTGGGGTCAAAGATGATCCAAGACACAGGTGGTGAAAATACTGACACCTCAGCAGTTGTGTTTTGCATCCATCTTGCTGCTGCCTCTGGAATGCTGCAGTCCAAGCTATAAAAAGTCCAGTTTACAAGAACAAATTCAGTGCAGATTTGAAAGCTGCAGTACAGAGCAAAGTGTCATTTCTCTAGTATACACAAAAAGTTTGGCTGCTTTGTTAACTTTGAACTTTGGAAGTTGGAATTGGAGGCTGGATACTTGATGGTGAAAGGTGGTTGAGAGAGAAGCCTGACAATAGGTTTGCTACTGTTAGTAACAAGTTATAAGCCCCTTGAAGCAAGGTTAATCTTCTCTGGTGTGAGCCTGATCTGGCATGACCTGAATGAGAATGTTCTGTTTCATTAGCAATTAGTTGTCAATCTCACCTTAGTTTTTGTGCTATAAAATGTGAAATGCAGCTGTTCATTTTCTGTTCAGTGAAATCTTGTTAAGAAATTTGTGGGCAAATGCACATATTTTAAATAATTCTAGATGGTTTGGTTTTTTTTCTTCAAAATATGCTATTGATCAGTTTCCCAACTTTAGTGAGGGCTTCATTTGCCAGGCATTGCTCCAGAGAAAGCATGGAGGCTTTTTTTGTGTGTTTTAATAACATTTACTCAGCAAAACAGCTTCAATCCAGGACTTTTCACAGTAAAACCTGTCATCCTTCTATGATATTTGGAATGTCACCTGAAGGACAGGAAAAGTTGAGGTAGTTTTTTGTCTTCAGAGCTGCCCATGAGCAAAGAATGAAACCAGGTAAATGCTTAAACCTTTCTTGGTTGGAGTGATCTTAAATAGGAATTGGGAGCAGATTTGCCTGAGATAGGTTGGTTTTCATTACTGATATGTGTGTTTTCAGGTGTCTGGGCAACAAAATCCATTTTAAAAGGCAAGAAGTTTGGACCATTTGTTGGTGACAAGAAGAAAAGGTCTCAAGTGAAGAGCAATGTGTACATGTGGGAGGTAAGAAACAGCTTGTAAATGGAAAAAGGTGCCTGTCACTAGGTCTGTGTTTTGTGTTTAGCCTTGAACTTTCCCAGAGATGTTAGAAATAGAGATGATATGAAATAAT
The DNA here is from genome assembly GCA_025447755.1 of Corythornis vintsioides. NCBI lineage: Eukaryota > Metazoa > Chordata > Aves > Coraciiformes > Alcedinidae > Corythornis > Corythornis vintsioides. The sequence goes on from JAOEGS010004180.1 coordinate 16,927, forward strand.
TCCCATCTCTGCCATCACAGTTATAAATGCTTGGCTTGAGCAACCATTCTGAATTACAAAGCTTGAAGCTGTTGTTTGAAATTGTTATATTAATTTTCTTACAAACTTTCTCTGGGTCATCCCTCCCCTTAAGAGTGTGTTGCTGGTCAAAACTTTGTTGGCTTGCACCCTGAGGGATATCCCTTCTGCAGCTGAGTGCTGTCAACTGCTAGGAAGTTAGGGAAATCAGGAGGGTGTGCAGTCTCTCAAGGAAGCCACAGCACTCTCCTCATTTAGCTCTTGGAAAACCAGCTTTGTTATGGCAATTGGTTTTGCTTTTGGACTTTTATATTAAAAAAAAAAGAAGTTCTCAGCTGTTGCAGTATTTCTTGTGCTGCTTGTGTTGGGTTTGCCTTACAGCAAATACTGTCTGGGCAACTAAATAGCTCTTTAAGCTCCACTGGGAGTCATAAGACCTTGGATCTTCTGTAGATATCCAAGTGTCTTAAGCTGGAGCTGAATCCAGTCTCTTTAAAGCAGTTCCTAATTAATTCCAACACCTTCTGCAGTCTTTTTGAAGGCACATACAGCACCTGGCTTTAGCAAAGTGAATGGTCATGGAGGGGAGGGATGGAGGAACTGTGGCATGGCATCTTTTGGAGCAGAACTTGCTAGTTTACAGATTTTTAGGCTGAAGATAACTGATAGGAGTCATTCTCCTGGCTCCTGGCCTGCAAAAATGGAACTGTTTAAAACACTGGATACAGATACAAAATGCTGACCATTCTACAGGGAACTGATCTAGAACCATCTCCCATAAATGCAAATTCATATTCAGGAAAGTAATGAAGTATTGAAGTGTAATGTTTGTTGCACTGAGCTAACATAAACTGCTTGAGGGATTTCCAGTGTTGGTCTGGTACAAGAACACTTAGAGATTGAGTGAGTCAAGGAAATTATTCACCCTGAAGTTGTTTTTTCTCAGTGGATTTTGAATGTTCTCAGTGGATATGTCTTGAT
>JAOEGS010004181.1:0-15747 GCA_025447755.1 Corythornis vintsioides
TTAAGTGGAACTTGTATATATATATATATATTTTTTTTTTCCTACACTATGTGGCTCAAATGTACCTTCCATAGTACAAGTTTTAGGAAGCCACTAAATCTCAAGTCCCTTCCACTGCAAACACCTTGGCTGGGTCTGTTCTCCAAGCCCTTGGAGCATCACAGAGTGAGGCATTGTGAGCTGCTGACCTAACAGGGTGTCCTCATCTTCCTCTGGCACACATAGCTTTTCTGGATCTCTTAATGTGATGATCTGACACCATTCTTAGAATTTAATTTAGTTTTCCAGAGTCGTAATTATTTGTGTATTGATGGAGTTTAAGTGCCATAATAAAGGGCAGTTTTTGAGGTGATAAAATGCACTGGGAACACCATTAAATATGCAGCACGATGGAATTAAATGTTAATGAGTAACGCACTAGAAATATTTGTCTTCTGTATCAGTTTAGGACTTCTGTTCTTGGGTCGTGATGAGGCCTAATGTGAAAAAAATGAGCCAATAAACAACTTAGCAAAAATCAAATTTCCCACTGAATCCAAACGTGCAGCAAGTTCCTAAATTAAAGCTGCTGCAGATCCACAAGGACACTTCCCTCAGATAAATCCTCACAGTTTCGTGGCTTAATGTAATTTTATGAAGGGTGCATGTTTTATTGTTACAATTGGATCATGGAGATGTTATTTCCATTCCAACCCATCTGCACTCCAGGGCACTCAGAAACTGTTTTCCTGGTACAAGCAAGAACTTGGTAACTCATGGTAAATAAGATATTCACTATAAAAACCCATTATTTCTTGCACGAGGCTGGTGGCAGGTCCTGGACACTGGGGGTTCATCCTGTTTTGTTTGGGATTTTTGAATCTAAACCAGTAAAATGTGAATTGTCACCTCCAGCAACGTGTCACCCCAGCCTCCTGCCTGACACCCAGGCTCCTGCTGCACAACGTTCCCTCTTCTCCAGAGCAAACCTGGCAGTCTGGTGGCTTCCCAGGGGTTGTTCTTGGAATGTTTTGTGGCTTTAAGTCTCTTTTCCTGGGGAGGTGTTTGATTGCCAGCAAGCTGGCAGGCCTGGGCATATTTCAGGAATATGAAATAATCTTTATTATTCCAGCTCCTTGAGGATATAATTTGACTTTATCAGGGAAATCTCATTTGTGGTATCAGAGTTTTGACAAGGGGAGAATACTGGCTTCTTTAAACTCAGCCTTCACTGGTTTCTTTTTTTGTTTGACACAATATATGATGTTTAGAAGTAAAATTCATTGCAGTTAATAAACAGTGTATGCAGGATATATAAGTCTTTGCCAAAACCCAGCAGTGACATATAAAATGTGCAACAAAGTGAGAAAAATCCTATATGCCTTTGATGTTTATTTCTTCCTCAATTAATTCCTTTCCTTTGGGCTATCCCAAACTGTTGGATTTATTTCCCCCTGTGCAATAGGGGGGTTTCCAGCTCCTTGGATTTGCTCTGCAGAGCTTGCAGTGCAGCTTTCCCTGGGCGTCCCACATCCCTTGGTGGGGGAACAGTGGGACCACATCAGCTCCCTGATGGTTTCTTTTGGGATGAATCAGAACTCCTCAGCACTTGAGTTGTTATTTTTGTTGTTTAGGCTCAAAAATCGAGGTGTGATCTGTACTTAAACTGAACTTTTCTTGCCTTTCCCAGTATATCTTCCTTGAAATGGCAGTTTGTGAGGGGTTAGAGCTGAGCCAGGCACTGATGAATGACAGATGCTCATCAGGGGACAACCCCTGTCCTTTCCCCAGGGGGCAGAGAAAGGGAACAAGGGAGAGAGACTTGGACAGGAACTTAATGGCAATGACAGTGGATTTTCTCCAGCAGCCTTTGCTTTGCCAGCATCTCCAACTCCTTTGCTCTTCCTATTGCAGATAAGTTGTTGCAGTGGAAGCATTTTCCCTCCATCTCCCTCAGCTGGCAGCATTAAAAAGAATCTCAGCTCTTCACTGAGATAAAGTCTGTCTAATATGTTGTCAACATCTCTTGCCTTCCAGCTTGGTGGATTTTATTTTTATTAAATCAGTTTAAGCTTGTTCAAGTTGCTTGGGGTTTTTTTAGGAGGGGGTTGGTTGTTTTGTTGTTGTTACTTTGGGATTTTTTAATCCTTCTACTGGCTGGTTTATTTGTTGGCTTTGCTTTTCTGGTTTTTGCCCCTTTGTTTTATCCATGACCTGACCCAGGCTTCCAGACTGAGCAACCTGGGAAAAAAAAAAAAAACAAACCAAAACAATTAGAAATTAGAAATTCTAGCAATGTCTGGGTTGAAGGGAGCTCCAGAGCTCATCCAGTCCAACTGAGAGCAGGGACATCCCAACTAGAGCAGGGTGCTCAGAGCCTCCTCAACCCCACCTGGGATGTCTCCAGTGATGGGGCCTCAAACACCTCCCTGGGAAACCACTTCCAGTGGGGAAGAACTTCTTCCTTAGTTCTCAGTCCCCTCCTTTCTCTTCCAAACCATTGCCCCTTGTCCTGTCACTCCAGACCTTTGGAAGCATCCCCTCTCCAGGCTTTGGATCAGCTCCCTGCAGGCACTGGGTTGTCCCTCAGGAATCCTGAGCTGAAGCTTAAGCGCAGTGACCTGAGCAGAGAGTTTTTTCCTCCTCCCACTGCCCTTCCTGACCGTGTCCTTGCCTTCCCTGTGGCACAGGTGGGCTCTGCATCGCCCAGTCGCTGAAGATCCCCCAGGACCGCAAGGACAAGAACATGGACTTTGATAAAATCATCAGGCAGCTGCTGGAGACTCCCAACGCCAGGGCCATCGTCATCTTCGCCAACGACGAGGACATCAAGTAAGGAGCACCGTGGGAGTGGGTTCTTTGGGCTCAGTGGCCGTGGAGAAGAGGGAAAATGAGGAAGGATATGAAGAATGGGGTGGAAAGGGCTGGTGGTAAAGCAAGGTGGGGATGTGGAGGGCAGGGCCAGGCAGGGAGGTGCTGCTTTTGCTGCCCTGCCTCAGGTGCCACTGAAAGCGTCACAGTCCTGGTGGGATGGGAAGGTTGATGAAGTTCTGGAAGCTTTTTCTGCCATAGGGTGCCTTGTTCATTGCAAAGCCTGACCTTGCCTCTCACAGAGACAGGAAGAATTTGCCCCTCTCTCCAAGCTCTCTGTGTTATTCATGAGTTCAGACTCTGCTTTATGGCAAGTGAGAAAATGGCTTTGGACGCCGAAGGTTAAACCACATAAGGTGCTCAAGGTTTAGCCACATACCACTGGCTCATAAAAGAATAGAAAGTGTATTTTTAACGTGTGAATCTCATTTCTCACTTGCCTGGGTTACAGCTCCTCTCCCCAGAATTTTAAATTAGCTTCAAATTTGGATGGCTGTGTCAGTTGCTGAGAGGCTCAGTTGTGCAGAGTGAGAAGCTCTGAGGAAGGTTCAACAAAATCAGTGGCAAAACATTTAGTGGAATCAAGATTTCCATCCTGGGACACGGGGAGGTGACTCGGAAGGTTTTTGGTGCTTGCTGTGCGGATGGGGATCCTGAGCTCAGGAATACGCTTGTTTCTCCTCATCCTGCACCTGCACCACCCCCTTTCCCCCCCTCCTAACCCTTCCTAGGTTGGAATAAACGACTTTGTGACCCCAATGTTCTCTCTGGCAGGCAGATCCTGGCGGCCGCTAAGCGGGCGGATCAAGTTGGCCACTTCCTCTGGGTGGGCTCGGACACGTGGGGCTCCAAGGTGAGCCCCTTGCTTCAGCAGGAGGATGTGGCAGAGGGGGCCATCACCATCCTGCCCAAGAGAGCGACCATCGAGGGTAAGAGCTCCTCACCTTGGCTCTCCTGCTGCACGAGGGGCTGCCCGTCCTGCTTGCTCTGCTGTGCTTTGTGAGTAAACGCCCGGAGACGTGGGAAGGGGCAAGGAGTGGAAAGCCCCTGGAGTCTCCCATCCTCTGAAATGTCCCCAAATGCCTGAAAATTACACCTTTTTTTTCCCCCCCTCACAGATAAGTTGCCGCTGGTTATTTATTAAAGGCACGATTTCAGGGCTGCTGTTAAGCTGTGGTGATATGACAGGGCCTTTATCACTTAATAGAAAGCAAAGCAAAATGATCTTAACATTGCTGTGTGTAGACACAGGAAGGGAAAATCTGCTGCCATTTATGTATCATCTCCGAAGCAGCGGGTGAGTTTTCTCCTGAAGAAGGGGAAAATTCATTTTGAAATTGGCAGTTTCCATTTAAACTTTGCTTAACTCTCATTTCCCTCAGTTCAAGCAATGCATTTAATGACACCCATTGCTCGTGTGCTTCACACAGATAGGTACTTGTCCATATGAAAACTAGGGGATGGGTTTTTTTACATAATCCCCACATTTCTCTCTTTTTTTTTTTTATGTCCCTGAAGTGTGTTTTGTTATCACTTTTATCTGCAAGATGCTCAACTATCCAAAAGGCTTCCTCTGGGCAAACCAGACTCACCAGTTAGTCTGTGTGCATTAAAAGACCCTTCTAAGGGATCCCTGTGGCAGACCCTGCCTGACACCCCGTGCCATCTGAGGACTTTGTTTTCCTCACCCAGAGTCAGGCAGGGTCTCCAAAGAACCCTTCATCATGTTGCCCACAGTAAAATAAGTTCTGGTGTCTCTGCTCACAGGAAAACCAAATATTGGCATTCAATTTTACTGGTTCTACACCTCATTAGTTATTCTTCTCAACTATGTAATATGCTTCATCCTTCTATATTTTTTTTAAACCCCAGAGGCATTTTCACATGTTATTTCCCCCAAAATATACGTGGAGTTGGTAGACAGATGAAGTGTTTTGTTTCTGAAAACCAGGATATTTTAATAATCTTTTCCTCCTGTGTTTATTCACCCCTGAGGGCTTCTGACACAGAGACAAAACGCCTGCCAGCAGCACAGAAAACAAAACTTTCCAAGTTTGTTTGTTTTAGAACATTTCCCCCCTCTGTGTTGCACACAATTGGACATAATGGGAAACAGGAGGTTTGCTTTTTGACACAGCAAGTGACTGTAGCAGAGCAGAAGTGTTCAGGTGCAGAAAGTCAGTTTAAATGCAATTACAAATATCAGCAGATTTTGCTTTTCTGCAAAAAAAAAACAGCATTCCAGTGAGCCTGCAAATAGCTTCTTATTCAGTGACTTGTTGTGGAGTCTCCTTCTCCCTGGATGAATTCCTGTGTGACCTGAGCTGGGGGATGCTGCTCAGGCAGGGGGGTTGAACCAGATGATGTTTGGAGGTGGCACTGTGACAGTTTCAGCCTGTTGCTAGCAGGTGGCCAGCTGCATCTTGCCCTTGCAGTCCCATAGATGGTGTGATTTCTTGCTTCTGATGCTTAAATGTCATTTTTTTTTCCTGTGGATAGAATGGTGTGTGTTCCTCTGAAGCAGCTGCTGTGCTTGGAGCTTTGTGCTTTGCATGTTCCCTTGCAGCAAGGGAAACCAACCCACTCAGGAGCTGTGAGAGGAGGGCAGGGTGCAGTGTCCCAGCCAAGCAGTTGCACCATCAGTGGCAAACGTTTCCTGGCTGCTCAGGAAGGTTCAGGCTGGTTCTTACCTTCTCCAGCCCCATTCATCCATCCCTAATTGCCATCTGTACCTGCCATCTGCTTAGCCCTGTTAGGAGGAGGAGGAGGGAAGGGCTGGTTGAGAGCACACAGTAAATTCCCATTCTCCAGAAGCACTTTTCCAGAACCCAACGTTTCCCCTTTCAGAGTTTTTTTCATCCACTGTGAGAAAGCAACCAGTGAAATCTGTTAGTTGCAGAAGTAAATAATCCTTGGGTATTAGCATGTGGTTGCTTAGGGAGGCTGTTATCCGTATGGATTGTCTGCCTTTCTTGCATTTCCACTGCTCTCTGTTGTTTTGTCTCTGCTGCTGTAGTAATTTCATTTGGATATGACTCGGAGAGAACTGGAAACAGACATTTTAATGTTATTCCTTTATCATCCAGCAATGAACATCTGCTTCCTAAAATCTAGTAATGCATTTCTTTTGATGAAGGCATCAAATAAATGAAATAAGAAGCCTTGATGGTTTTTTTTCCCCCACTATAAATCAATGGAAACAAACTAAATTAACAGAATGGAACTCAATTTGCCCCAGAGGAGCATGTCCTGAGCAGTGTCACAGCATCACCCACATCCCCTGCAGCTCTGGGGCAAGGCAGCAGGAAAAACCCAGCCCAGTCCCCCCTGGGTTTGGTGAGAGCTTCTTTATTAGTCATAAATGAGGGGGCTACTCTTGTTTCACCCCTCAAGGGCATCGTATTATTTTTCCTCTTTCCTTTCATCACCACGTTGGATGGCATTTGTGGTGTGTTAGATAAAGTTAGATCACAGATATCACTGGCAGCACTGCAGCTCCCACCCTGAGTCTGGGGTCTGTGGAGCTGCTGGGGTCAGTGATGCTGCTTTTGGGGTCAGTGATGCTGCTTTTGGGGTCAGTGGTGCTGTTGGAGTCAGTGATGCTGTTGGGTTCTGTGATATCTGTGATGCTTTTGGGGGTCTATGATGTTGTTGGGGTCAGTGATGCTGTTGGAATAAGTGATGCTGTGGTTGGGGGGTCAGTGATGCTGTTGTTAGAGGTCTGTGATGCTGTTGGGGGCCAGTGATGCTGCTGTTGGGGGTCTGTGATGCTGCTGTTGGGGGTCTGTGGTGGTGTTGGGGTCTGTGGTGCTGTTGTTGGGGGTCAGTGGTGTTGTTGGGGTCAGTGATGCTGTTGTTGGGCTCTGTGATGCTGCTGTTGGGCTCTATGATGCTGTTGGCCTCCTGGCAGGTTTCAGGGAGAAATGTCAGGCTAACAAGCCAAGAAATGTTAAATTGCACTGGGAATTAACCTGCCTGCACTTTGCAGTGTGTGCCATGATGCACTTTGGATTGTGAGGGTTTTTCATGCCTGTGAGGCTGCAGGTCACTCAGGTCAGACACTGAAACACCCATTATGCAGAAAAAGGTGTTTTTCAAGTTACTCTTCTCCCCCTGGGTTTGGAACAGGGGCACAAGAGCAGCAAAGCATCCTTTGCTTTGAGACCATGGCAGCAGAAGGAGCCATGGTGGTTGTGGCTGAGGTGGAACTCTTCCCACACAAGGTCCTTGGTGGCCCCCAGGAGACCCCTAAAGCCTCAGCCTGGTCCCAGAGCCCTGTGTGTGCCCAGAGCACAGCGTGGCAGAGCTGCAGGGACCTGTGCTGATAGAACCACCCTGTGCTTTGGGATGGGAGGGACCTGAAAGATCACCTCCTTCCAACCCCCCTGCCACGGGCTGTGTGTCAGTTTGCAGCCCAGTTTGCAGTTTGGGATAGTTTTTTACTCCTTGTAGCAGTGGAGAGGTGGAATGTGACCCCAGAGTGAGTGCTAGTGCTGGAAGATGAGGAAAATCAAACAGCTTAACCAACAGACAAAAGATGTATTTTCTAATTAAAGCCTGAATGGGATGTATTATTATTATTATTACTACTACTATATTGGTTTTACAATAGCACAGAAATTATGAACATCTGTGGCTCTGCAGGCATTTGGCATTCATTAAAACAGCAAAACAACAGAGGGAGGAAAAAAAAAACCAACACAAAAATACACAACAATCCACAAAAAGCCTTCCTTCAAATTGCACCTGGTAGGATATTCCTCCTGCTTCATCCTTCTTCTGTTCCATTCACCTGAGGAGGAGGATGGATGATGCACGTGGGGGAGATTCCCACACCACTTTGGTATCACTGCTGTGCCCACTTCTAATTATACATTTTCACTCTTTATTGTGCCATACAGACACATATAAGAGCTGGAGAACCCTTTGATTAAAGATGATGCTGATGCTGGTGCAGAGATCAATTAAAGCTGCCCTTTCCCTGGAGGAAAAGCAGATTTTAATGCCAAGTACCTGCCTAAACCCCACCCAGGTTGCAGTAAAATTGAGTATTTTCAAGAGACAGCAGTAACTTTGGGTGCTCTTGTAATACAGGGAGCTCCATGGGTTCTGTAGGAAATATTGAACACCTTTTTAGGAAATAGAGTTAATAGAGAAAATAGAATTAAAAATAACTGTAGAACAGACATAAATAGTTCCTGGAAACTGCAGCCATTAATTTTGAGGAGTCCAGATGCTTCCAGTAGCTCTTACAAAAGCTGAAAAATAGGTAAATATCATTTCCATCAATTAAAAATGTCTCTTTAGAACTTGCTTTTCTCTTAAGCTCAGCTGTGAATAATATATTTTCTGTTCACACTGGGTTTGTGCTGCCAGCAGCCTCTCTACCCACTCCTCTCTTGGAGATACCTGCATTTTTTTTTTCTTTTAGAGTAGTCTTCCTTATCTTCCTTCCTTGTCTGTGATCTGTTTTCATGGGCACCAGCTCACAGGAAAATGAATCTGAGGAGAGGAGCAGCTATAAGAGGAATACAGAGGCTAATAGATCTAGATTTAGATATTTATCTCATGTTAATTGTTTTGAAAGCCTGGCAAAGTGCTTTGCCAATGATAAAAAAAAAACAAAAACAAAACAACCAAACTAAACTAATTCTTTCTGCTCTGAGTTGAGAATTTGATGCAGCTAAGCAATGGGATTCAATGGATTGAGGATTAATGGTGCAATTCCAGGAAGCTTTGGTTTGCAGTCTGGGCTCTGAGGTTAAAGGATAGTTCAAATTCAGCACCAAGAACTGCACAGATACTATAAAAATATAAAATAACATAGAAGCTTTGCAGGTGCTGCCAACCAGCACTGCTGCCCTTGAGTTTTCCAGTTGTTTGTCTCCTAAATACGTGGTGAGTTGTGGTTTTTGTGTTCTGATTTTATTTCCAACAGGAGACAATTTGCTTCTCTGGTTGTTGTTGTTTGGATAGTATTAAACCCGGGCAAGAGGAAGCAAGGAGAGAGCAGTGATTTAAGAAAAAAAATTAAAATGAATTATCTTTCACTCTTCAGCATCTCTCCCATTTGTTACCTTCCCAACTCCAGCCGAGCAAAGCAGAGGAGCTGGAGCTTCATTTCCCCCAGTGCTGGAGCCAGCACTGGATTTTACTGCACAGGAATAACCAGGGGTGGGCTGTTCTCTGTCTGCCCGTGGGATGCTTCTCTGGGCAAGATCACACAGTGTCAGGGGTTGGAAGGGACCCCCATGGTAAGGAACTGGCTCCTCATTCCCCCCCTCTGAGTTCTCATCTCCTCCCCTCCACCCCCAGCTGACCTGGTTTACTTTCTGAGCTCCAGCATCAGGGGATTTGTTCTTCCCTGTCCTTCCAGCTCCTCTGGGATGGCTGGTTGGGGGGCAGTGGAACCAGGTTGGGGGGCACCCCCCTCGTTTCAGGGGGTGATTTCAACCAGGAGCAGTCAGGCAATTGGCTTCAGGGCTGGTTTGTACCAGTAGAGTGGCTCTGCTTTGGACACTGTGTCCTAGGAGCAAAGTTTGCCCCGAGAATAAAATACATTTATTTGCATTTTTTTTCCTCCTCCCCTGTGAGTAAATTGACTGTAGCAGCTTTGGAATGAAGATGCTGAGGGTGTTGTGTGCTGCTGTCATTCAGTAAATACTGAAATTGTCCTTTTTGAGATAGATTTGGCCAAAAAGAGGCTTTCAAATGGCTCCTTATGGGGAACCTGTTTGCTGGCCAGGTACAGGAAGAATTTCCCTTGTTGTTCTGTATCAATCACACGGTGTTGGACATCATCCCACCCAGAAACTTGTTGGGAATGCTTTTCCCCGTGCTAAGGGAGCTGTAAATGGAATTTAAATGAACACTGCAGTTACCTGGGAGTCCCAGACACACTGAGGGCTATGCAAAGTTGATCCAGCCTGGTGAGAAGTCACTCAGGGGGTCGGGATCAGCTTGGATACCTGCTGGCTTCGTGCTGGGAGCTCGAGGGTAGCACTGGGTTTTAATGTGAGATACAGGGAGGTGGAGGAATGAGGTAGGGAGCTCTAATGGGACCCTGCAGAAGTGCTGTAAAATGAAGATGTAGGGAGCTCTGTTGGCAGCCTGGAATGACCTGAGCTGCTCCCCAGCCTCCCAGGCTGGCTCTGGTGGAGGTGCCCCTCTGCCTGGGGCTGGCTGCTGCTGCCCCTGTGCTGGATGTGCCTGGCTCTCTGCTCTGCTGGAGTCCTCCCAGGGCTTCTGTTGGCATTTTCTCTTTGATGTTCATATTGAACTGTTCTTTCAGGACACTGGAGATTGTGTGGGTGGTTGTTTTGAGAGAAGGAGATGTGTACACACACACACACACACACACACACACAAAGGAGAGTGGTTAATACTGCGAGATCATTCACAGAATATTTAGCTGTAGATCACTGTTCAGACAGATACCAGTGGCCTTTGCTTTGGAACACCCTGAACTGCAGATCCAATTTTCCTCTCGCTGATCTAGCACCAAACTTGTCCCAGCTGTCTGCTGCACACATCTGGCCAGAGTGCTTCCATCCAGACAGGAGAATTTGATTTTTTAGGGGAAAAAAGCCCAACCATGTGCCAGCTCCTGGTCTGCCAGTGAGCTGGTTAGGACCCCCCAAACCTCCCTCAGCAGGCTTGCTGTGTGCAGAAGGTGTTGATGGGCACCCCAGGGTTGGGGATGCTCCTCGGGGAGCAGTGTGTCCCCCCAAAGCAGCAGCAGCCCCCAGTTCCCATCCTTGCAGGGGGTGTTCAGCAGAGGTGGTTTCCTACCCAGCTCCCCCAGTTCAGCAATCCCAGTGTTTTCTGGTGCTGCTGGGCTTTGCTTCTCTGCAGTTTCAAGCCTCGTTTGTGGACAGGGATTGTATTTTCTGTCAGCTTGGCAGGGTTTCCAGGCACTGGGGAGTGATGAAGCTCAGGGGACCTCCCAGGACCCCCATGGGTCAACCCCTTCTGGGCAGCTGGAGCAGAGCTGGCTCGTGGAAAGTCAGAAAAATACCCAGTTTGGCTCTGGAATTCTGTCTGGGCACAGATACAGAAGTCAAGAAGAGATTTTAGCACCCCCTGCTCAGAGCAGTGTTGGCACCAGTACCCTGCCCAGCACAGCACTGGTGCTGGGGTTGCCTCCTTAACTCCCCCCAGCCCATGCTGGGAGCTGAGAGGGTGTTACAGGAGTGAACCAGGAGCAGAAGGGACCTGGGGAGGGTGAGGAAGGTGCTGCCACAGTCCCATCATCCCCTACATATGCCAGGATGGGGCTCAGGAGGGAGAGGGGAGAGCTCCCTCCCCCCTGTGCATGCAGGTTGCATCTCTCCTGAGATTCCTTACACTGGAATTTAGAAGGTTAATGCATTTTTCCACTTCACAGGAGGTGTATTGGCAGAGTATTTGTTTGGTTGTTTGTATATTGTGTATTTTTCATGTAAAAAAAACCCCAAAAACCAGAGAAATGGCAGCAGCTTTCTGAAATCAACTGCCCCTGATTTAGGTAAAAATAGCCAGGAATGGCCCCAAATAGCTGGTTTTAGAAATGCCATTCTGCAGGAGAGCTGAAAACCACCAGATTGCCCCTAATGGGACGGATAATTTTTCATCTTGGATATCCTTTGGCAAAGCAGAGTGAGTTGAACACAGTCCATGGCATTTCCAGCCCCCTGCCTGGTGGGCTGCCCAGAGATGCTGCAAAACAGGCAGTGAGGAATGAGACTTCTCTGAGCAGAAGGGTTCATTTCTGATGCATCTGGGCTCAGGAAAGAGCTCTGAGGAAGGACTTTGGGATTAGGTCCATGGATAGGAGGTGAGCATTTATTTTCCTTTACAGTTATTAGAGCATTTCAGTGTGGGAGGGTTCAGAGACTGAAAGTGGGGGCAGTGAAACACAGAGCACAATCTACTCGTGAGGTGAGGGAAGAAGGGAAAGCTTCAGTTATCAGCCTTTTTAAAAGGGTTGGGGTTTTTGCAACAAAAAAAACCCTTAAAATACAACCTCAAATACTTAAAAACAAAAAAAAAAATACAACAAGAAAAAACTCAAAATACAACCTCTCCCAAGGCCACTTAAAACTAGTCTTGGAAATCCTCTATAACTTATTTGCTCTCTTTATTAGCAAGCCAGAAAAGAAATATTCCTTCCCATTTCTGCTGCAGGCTGAGCCCTGCTGGGTAAGGCAGGTTCAGACCCAAAAATACCTGTGCTCGTTTGGGGAAGTAGCCAGAGATTTGAAAGGGTTTTCTTGTTTGCTTGTCAGGGGGTTTTTCTTTTGCCTCCTAGTTTGTGTTGTTAATGCTTGAATGATTATAGGCTTTTGAAAGTAATAGCTTAGGAAATAATACCCATCATAATACACATAATTTCCTTAAGGATGATACAATGACTGCTAAAGTGCCCACTTCACTCACGCTGGGTTTGCAGATCTGCTTGGGGAACGGGTATTATTTTGTTTACTGACTCTGTAACAACAAAGGAAACAGAATTTAAGGGAATAAAAATCCTCAGTGTTCTCACCTATCCTGGCTTTTTAGCAAAGCAGGAGGCTGTAGATCAATGATCTTGCTCTCCTGGTAAGGATGGGCAAACACAAATCTTTCCTAGTTAAGATATAATTGGAGGATGGTGAAGAGCTATGTGTTTACCGGGCAAGATTCTTCTGGTTAAGTTGCTCTGACTACTCTGAAACCACTATAAAATGATGAGAACTAGATCTCAAAGGAGAAAGCACCAGCTCAGTGCTAAGGTTTGGAGGAGCCTGAGCCCAGCTGCCATGTGTCTGTGCTGGCTCAACCACCCTGTGATGCTGCCCCCCTGAAAAACTGCTTTTGGAAGAGTAAAAAATCCCATTATTCTCTCTTTACACTTAGTGCATGGGCACAGGGAAGTGAAGCAAGAGGTCCCTGGTACCAGGGTGCAGTCAGCCAGGGTGTTTCCCACCTCTGCACTGGGTTAGGGCACAGCTGAGCCTGTGATGAGGCAGGCAGGGAAACTAGAGGGTACTACCAGTGCCACAGATAAAAATGCAGGGGGAAAATGACAAGTAAACCCCTCTCCTAGTGCTCTGTCACCTCTGCTGATGTTCACCACAGCTCGTGCTGGTCCTCATCTACCTCACCTCCCATACAGGTACTGGGGTAGAATCTGTGAGAACTGAGGAAGTGGCTTCAAATTGGTTATTACTGATAATGATTAAGCTTAATTAGAACCAGGGTTTAGCTGTGACTCTGATAATCACCACCTGTAGCCCCTGGGGCTTCCAATATATTCTCCATGAAGAGGTTGGCACCAGGATCTTTGCTTCTCTGCACAAACTGGAGGGGGGTGAGGGTGCTGTGCCCATGACCCCCTTTAGTGCAGTAAGTTCCCATGCATGGTTCTGAAGTGAAACTCTGCTTTTTATTTCCATTTCTCTCCCAGTTCCTTTTCTGGGAGGAAAAGGAATTTCTTTTTTTTTCCCTCTTCGTTCTCTGGCTCCCTCCCTTGCTGTGTGATGCCCGTGGCTCTGTGGTGCTTGGAGCCTCCTGCTGTGAAACCACTTTGCAAAGGTGGGAAGTTGTTTCTTGGTTTGTTTTTCTGTGATTGGTTGATCTGGGTGGGGTGGTTTTTTTTCTGGAGATTTCGTGGGTTTGTTGGACAAATGTAGGCAGGACTGAACCCAGGTTGGCTGGGAGCAGATCTCCATGCCTTGGTGTGGGTTTTCTGGCTGGCAGGGGCTCTGGGCTGCTCTGCTGCACCCAGGGCTTGTGACCCAGGGCACTTTAGAGTCTTTACAGCAATTCCAGTGACATAAAATCCACTGCAGGGAGTTGGGTTCCTCCTCCCCTGTTAAGTTTGTGTTAAGTGCAAAGTTTAATGCCATGCTGCAGCAACTTGTATTTGTGGAGTTGTGTGCTTATTTAAATATATATATTTATTTTTTAAATCTAAATCACACCCGAGCTCTTTCTTTAATGTCTCATTTCAATTGAAATAGCGTTTTTAGCTTTGGCAGTCAGTTAAAATGCTGATGTGCCAATCCCCACAGAGAGAATGCTTGTCTCCAGTGTTTGCCACTTGAAATTTTGGGAAGATGTTCGTCTCCTCATTATGGAAATAATGTATTTGGTTAATGTGTTGGTATGACAGAGAGGGGAATACAAATTACCTTGAAACTTGAGAGCCATTTAAAAGTTTTCTTGTGTTTGGATTGCCTTCTCCATCTCTGGCAAGAGAGGTCCCTGGGCTCTGGCAGCATTTGAAGTGCCTCTGGCTGAGGCTCCAGTCCCAGCAGTTCTGCCCTGGCTGGGGGAGAGGCTGGTGGGTGTTGGATCTTCTCAGAAGCTCCATGAGCCTGGGTGGCTCCTTGGGTGCAGAGCAGAAACAGGGAAAAAAACAGGCCAAGGGCACCTGGTGGCACTGGCCAGGAGCCCAAGGGGGATGCTGAACTGGGGCTGGGGTAACATGGTGTAAAAATAGAGGAGCCTGGAGGATATTCTGCTTCTGAAATATTGCAATCAAACTGGAAAGCTGCTTTTGGCTTTCCCTGAAAGATGCAGCAGTCTCAAGACAGGGCTGGGTGGCATTAGTAAAGCTGCATGGTAATAATGGCTGCAAACCCCCCAGCAGCCCCTCCGTGGGCAGCTCCCACCTTCCCTTCCACTTATTTTGACCTGTTCTTCTTGTGTGCTGATGGATTTGGATTTATTCTTTATCATTGTTCTTAATTCCAACCTGTTGAGCATCTTTCCTGGGTTCCTCCAGCTGCTGCATTGCAATGTAGAGGGATTTCTGTGTTTTCATCCTCAATTATGCAAGCAGATGACTTAGAGCTAAGATGCTTTTAAGGATACAGAACGTGCATTTTGTCTGCTGCTGCTATCAAAGGGAAGGAAACCACTCCTGTGTTCTGCAGTTAGCCCTTCTCTATTGCTCTGGTTTTCATTATTCAAATGAAAGAGGCCATCTGTGGAGCAGCATCTGCACTCCCAAAGTAGGGGAGGGAAAAGCTCAGAAAACTGGGAAGACAAACATCAGTGTGTGAAGGGGTTAAGTAGTTAATTGCAAGTGGAAAAACCTTTAACAGCTGACAATTTGGGGGTACAGAGGTTGTTATGGGAAAGAGCCAAGCTGCAGCCTGACCCCTGAGGTCACCCAGGCAGGGTGAGGATGGGGAGCTCCCCTTGGAACCCTGCTGTGCCAGCTGAGGTGGGTGCAGGTCAGCATCTCTTTTCAGTAAAGCAGAAAGCTAATTTCAAGAAGAACTAATTAAGGGAGTTGTCTAGTAATAAGTATTTAAAAGAAAAAAAAAAAATCAGCCTTGAATTCACCTTCAGGCATGAAGAAATGGAGTACTTTGTGGGTAAGGCCCTGATAAGGCAAATATCCCATTTTCAGTCACTTTCAGAGGATGAATGACTGGGAGAGACACTCCTCTTGGAGACAGTTCTGTTTGGCCTGGTTCTAGTGATGATCTTCCCAGCAGCTAGAGATCCTCACTGGCAGGAGCGAGCTCAGTGAGCAGCAGCAGTTGCTGCCTTGGCTGGGACTCTGCACATTGCAATTGATCAGAAATCATCCATTGCCACAGCAGGAGCCCTGGGAATGAGAAGTGGAGTGTTCAGCTGGAAGGAGAGCACTCTGTGCATTCAGAAACCCCTGTGACTTATGCTGGTGTCAGCCTAGGAAAGTCCCCCCCTGTGCCTGGAAATGCAAATTCCTGGTGCCTGAGGTTGTTTGGAGGAAGAGGAGCACAAGCTGCCTTCATCTTCTACCTCATAACAACCCTCTGGATGCTCTGAGGCATGGCTTGGGGTTTTTTCTTGTTCTTCCTCATGAGACCCTGGCCCAGGGTGCCCAGAGAGGTGGGGGCAGCCCCATCCTTGGCAGTTTCTCAGGCCAGGCTGGATGGG
>JAOEGS010004182.1:0-35856 GCA_025447755.1 Corythornis vintsioides
CACCCTACCCCCAGCCCTTCCCCACCCCCCACCTCCCTCCCCCCCCCCCTTCCCCCCCCCCCCGCCCCCCCCCCCCCCCCCCGGGGTTGGCACGCAGTCCCCTGGGCGCCTGGCTAACATGGCACGTTGCAGACTCCGTAACTCTCCCCAACTTAATGGGTAGTGACAGCCCTGGAGACCGGGGGAGTTATATGTCATCCCCGGCCACTTGGTGCACCAGGCTCCCATGGCTCGTAAAGCACGTGTCCAGTGCTCCCAGGTGCTGGACGCTATTTTTCACAGCTACCCCCTGCCCTTGGTGCCCCCTCCTTCCTTCACACTGTCTTTTGGCTTCTGCTGCCCACTATGGGGCTATGGCATGTCTGTAGCATAGTGCTGGTCACCAGTATCTGCCCCTTACACATTTAGGGGTGGTCACCCCGTCCACCTGCTTTCTGGTCTAAGTGCACCATGGGGATCTGGGCCTTGCTTTTCAGGCTGGTCCTACCTACTGAGTAGCTGCTTCATGTTATTTTACCTTCATTTTTTTCAGACTGGGTTTCACTTTTTTTTCCTGCCTACATTTCTCAGATACTTTGAATGATTTTTCTCTGCTCTGTGTCTCAGTCACAATTCACTATTCAAGTAATTATTTGAGAGATGGTGTATAAAGAATACTCTGAAGTTCAGCTAAATTGAATTTTGCAGGCATTATCCAAAAGCTTTTCCCAGAAATTCTTCCAAAATAACTCCTGACAAGCAAGCCAATGTCCTGTAAGTCAATCACAGTGGATGTGCAGACTCCCTTGCTTGTTATGTTCTGCACTAGGGATAGGCACAGGGTTTATCCTGCACCCGGCTCCACTCGTAGTGTCCTTTCTCACACAGAAAATCAGTGCTTGGTTTGCTCTGCCCAGGAATCTGCATTCTTCCCAGAATTGTGTGTGTGTCGTCAGGTTAATTGGTTTGTCTCTTCACAGGCTGCATGGGTCAGGTGACTATGTCTATGTGGAGATGCTGGTTTTGCTTTCCTTGCAGCTGTTTTTGTGAGGCACCCACTTCATTTGCATTTTTCTGTTTAAAACCAGCAATTTTTCTCTTTTGAGTCATCTGTGTTTTTATGCCATAATGAATTTTCTCTCCCTCCTTGTTTATTAATAGACCTTTTCATTTTTGTGCTGATTCTGCCTGGGTATATTTGCAAAGTCCTTTGTATTCTCCTTAGCACTCTGGCTGTTAACTCCTTCTGCTGGTTTGTTGTCCCTTATCCCTGCTGCAGCTGTGAGGGTACACTACTGTCTTACAAATCCTCTCCTGTTTGAAATGTTTCCCTTCTCTTGTTCCAGGTATCTCCTAAGAGCATCTGTTCTGGATATCTGTTAAGAGCATCACAAGTGAAAGGCACAATTGAAATTTCTTTTCTCAGTGCCTTTGGTGCCTGCACTGCTTCCTTGCATAGCCAGAGTTTTTCTGGCTGCTGGAGAGCATCTTTCTCCTGACAGCAGGGGACAGGGACAACTTAAAGCCCACGGGCTGCAGGCAGGCTTTGCCTGGGACATGTTTCTCCACTCCTAGAAGGGTTTTGCTTTGCCTTGTGCTAGTGGCTTTGTGTTCTTGCCTTTGCTCTGCCTTTCCCTGCCAGGTATCTAGGTCCTTCCCTGGCCCCATCTCCTGTTGGTGATGTGAGCTGGGTGGGCTGGAGCTCTGCTGAGAGCAGGAGGTGCAGGTTAGCAAAAACGTCTTGACAATCCTTGCCCGGGCTGCCAGGCTCTGGTGTTGTGCAGTCAGCAAGTGTGCCATGGCACATGACTGTCATAGGATGAGCTCTGCAAGTGGCACGTTCCCCAGCGGAGCTGTTTAGAATCTCCTTGTACCTGCCTTTTTATTAGTCTTGTTATTATGTATTTCCCCCCTTGCCTCAAAGAGCCCAATCAGTGGCATGCTGTAAAGAGTGACATTGTGCATGTGTGAGCTGCATGCTGAGGCTGCGTGTGGTTCCCCAAGGCTCCTGGTCCCCTGGTGCTGCATCTCCATTCACTGTCAGGTCTTTAAGGTTATCTGCTCTTATTGACGTGAGTATGGATTGAATGGAATTAGAAACCTTGAAGTCTAAAAATACAGCTGCCTGCCAGGAAATGTAGCAGCCTGCTGGGAGGGCACTGGGTGGCACCAGAACTTTTCTTGAAACTGGCATGCTCTGTGTGAGCCCCAAAGCCTAGCGTCCCCACCTGTCCCCAGACTCCTTGAGTGGGACCGTTGCTGGCATCTCTGCCTGCAGTAGGAGAAGGCGATGAGAGCCCTGGCTTTGCCGTCTGAGCTGTGCTATAGGTGTCCTCACCTGCTGGGCAGGGATGCAGATAATGGGAGAATTTGGCAGTGCTCTATGCAGTACAAAGTGGGGTCTGCAGTGTGGTCAGCCCTGTCTTGCTGTTGTTCATGGGGTCCTTCCCTGGAAAGGCAGGGGAGAGAAACTGGGGAGAAAACACTGTCTGGCTGTGCTGCAGATGGTTGTTAGAGGAAAAACATAGGCTGGCATGTCACCCTGCACTGATCTGCTCTGAGATCTCACAAATTCATGCTGTGAGCACAAGGTCCCCATGAGCAGCATGTTTCTGGGGACTGTGGGAGAGGAGCCTGTACTTGTGAGGAGCTCTGGCTGTCTCCTGCTTGATGCTCCAGCATGCCCCTGGCCATGGGAGCCTGTGTTGTGCAAGGCATCTGGGTAGTGCTCCCAGCGCAACTTTTGCCATGGTGGCGTGCCTAGTCTGGCGCTGTCTTGCCCTGCTTGGTGCCACAGTGCCAAGCTGGTTTGGTAGCTGTCTCCAAAAATCAAGGCACCACCTGGAGCATCACAGGCCCTTTTGCTTGGAGTTGTGCTGCCCAGTGCCACATGGCTTTGTGAGGTGAACTTGATCCTGGAGTCTGGGAGTGGCAGAGTTGCCCTACCCGGTGTAGTGTGAATGAGACCTGAAGCCAGGGCCATTGCTCTGCCTCCCAGAGCATGAAATCAGTTGGTGCTGGTGCGTGGCCATGGCATCGATGAAGTGTGTAATAGTCTGGGGGCAGGACCTGTGCTGCCCTGCAGGAAAAAAAACAGAGTGTTGCAGCATTCCTGCCAGCATGGGCCAGCCACTGCCTTGCTGTGGTTCTCCCCAGGCTGTGGGAAATGGCTCTTCCCCAGCAGTGTGGCAAGCAGAGGCAAAGCTGTGTGAGGAGAGGATGCTCCCAGCACCAGCCGTCTCACTAATGCTGCACCATCTGCTTTGGAGGGTGAGGCAAGGTGAACAGCAAGCTTTCGAGGAGCCCATAAATCGTATATATGAAGACTCTTCTTGGAGGTGACTTGGGATGTGTGTGGAAATGTCTCATGGGCTGAGACTCAGGACTTGGCTGGGAAAAGTCCTTTAGCAGAATGTGTTCTGGTGCCATTGGAAGCTCTGAGTGGTTGGAAGTGGTGGTGCCAGGGAAGGCTGTCAGTGCCCCCTCCCCTCAACATCCAGGCTGCCTCTCTGTGAGAAAATGTATAATGCCTCTGTTGAAAAATGACTAATCTAGACCTTGGAGGGTTTGTAGGATACGTTCCTTTCTTGAGGTCGATAAAGATAAAGGGGATCGTTGATCAGTGTATCAAAGAGGGGAAAATAATGGCAAGAGCTGCAGAGACAGAAAAATGGTTGGGGCAGCCCCGGGATGGTGCTCAGCATCACCACAGTACCCATACCTCTGCCTCATGCTGCTCCTGGCCACCTCTATGACACCAGGCACAGGCACCATGGTGATTTGGGGGACTGCTACCCTGCCTGGGCTTGCCAGTGGTTTCCAGAGTGCCATGAGAGACCCATCCATCAAACCAAGGCAGCCGTCCATCAGGAGAAGGGGGTGATGCCATGCAGCATGGGCAGCCCCAGCCACTTTCCAGCCAGTGGTTGGCCTCCCTTTGCCTTCCTGGCACCGCGGCCAGCTGTCGATGAGGGGCCACAGGGAGCGTTCGTGCCTTAGTCTGGGGCTGTGTGGAGGGGAGGCTAATGTACCGGAGGTGCCTCGGAAATGAGAACCTTGGATGGGTTCCTGGCCCTATTGATCCACTGGCAGTTTATGCATCCTGACATTCATAATCTTGGTCGGCACTGATGGTCCAGATTAATGGACCTGGGAGCTGTCCATCCGTCACTTCACATTAATTACTGAAGAGGTGTTTTTCCAGTGATTTAGCTGACAGCGGCCCGTGATGAATCCCCCTAAACAGAGTGGGCAGTGATTAATCACAGGGTCCCGGCCCAGCCCCACTCTGCCTTCCCCTCAACCACAGCACAGCCCCCCATACCATCCATCTCCATAAACCCTGCCTGATGCATATTTATAGGGGCAGGGGGACCTGGCAGCTCACAGTGTACCTGCTGCTGCCAAAGATGATGAAAAATAAATCTCTGCTGGGATGGGGTAGCAGGTGAGCAGGGCTGTGGGGTGGCAGCCATGGTCCCCTGCCAGGGTGTCCCTGGACTAAGGTTTGGGTTCTGGTGCTCCATGGCTGCTGTGGGCTAAGGTTTGGGTTCTGGTGCTCCATGGCTGCTGTGGGCTTCTCCGTGTATTTTGATGCATGAATGGTGCAAGGATTCTGTGTCCTGCTTTGTCTCTGGCCACTGGCCCCTGGGGCTGTGGGGTCCCAGGTGGCAGCTGCTGGAGCACAACACAGCAGGTACCCTGGTGATGCTGGCAGGATTTCCCTGGTTCCTCCATGCCTGGTACACCCCAAAGAAGGCTATAGGGCTGCAGAGTGCTTCAGGCACCAAACCCTGTCTACAGAGCCACTACGGGACAACACTGGGGCTCTGCTATCCATCACTGTGTGCCAGCTGCTGTGAGAGTGAGGGTGGGTGCCAGGCTGGGACCCCAACCCACTGACCTGGGAAAAGCTTGCCCACTGAATGCCTATCTGCAGGGCCACTGGGATGTGGGCAGGGCAGTGATGCTGTCTTTCCTTGACAGGCAGCGGTGGCACCATGCAGCAGGAGGCAGAGGGATGCCGGCCACGCCGCAGGAAACCTGACATGGCCCTCTACGTGCCCAAAGCACGGCGGGAGAGAGCGGCGCAAGTGGCGGGTGACATGCTGGTGAGGCACCACCAGGAGCCTGAGAAGCACTGCCAGGTGCAGGACACTTGCCAGGACAGTGGTGAGGGGCACAAGCAAAGCCCCCATGTCAGGACACAGGTGGGCAGAGTGGTAAGGAGGGAGATCAAGGTGCACTCCAGCCCAAAGGAGCCACAGTCAACTTCTGCTGGGCACTACCAGAGGCTGGGAGGCAGCTGCCCCGCTGCACCAGAGGGCCAAGGGGCATCATCTGGTGTGCAGGAGCTGTGCCCAGATCTGGCTGTTGCCCAGCCCAGGGACAGACAGGACAAAGCATCCCAAGATGAAGGAGTTGGAGAGCTTAGCCATGGCCACTGGATGATGAGGACTGAGCCTGACCTTCCATCCTCACTGAGCACCCAGCCTGGTGCCACAGAGGCTGCTACTGAGCCCAGGTGTGACACTGCTAGCCCAACACTGCCTGCTAGCCCAAATCCAATGTGTCAGACAGGGCTGAGCAGTATGTTGGGGCACATGGGGGACAGCACCCTGGATCCATCTGGCGACCTATCCCGGCACCCAGAAGAAGGTGTTCTGCAGCTGTCAGGATTGGGCAACCAGAGAAGTGTACCTGGGCTGGCATGGGAGGCTGCAGATCCAAAAGCCCAGGAGGAAGAGGAGTGTAGGGGGTCTCTTATGGCAGGACAGAATGAGAGCTGTGCTGCTGGGGTGCCAGAGGAGGAGGAGAGGTGGGGAAGCATGGCTGATCTTTCCAGGGAGGGTGCCTTGGATGCACCAGGAGGAGCCAGCTGTGAACCCAGGTACTCAAGGTATGGTATGGGTGATGCACCAGCGCTCCCAGGGCAGGGCATTGTCAGTCTGTCTCAGCTTCCATCTGGCAAGGAGGAGAATGTTGCCAGTGCTGGGCGTATAAGTGGGGAGGGCGAGCCAGTGCCCACTACAGAGGGAGCAGGCAGTGTCTTTGCCTGCACAGATGGTAGCTTTGGGGCTGAGAGCAGCCAGCTGGGTGCTGGTGAGCTAGTGAGCAGCACATGGGAAGGTCAACCCCTGGAGAAATGTGAGTCTCCCCTGCCCCTGGAGCTGCTGTGCCATGGTGTAGAGGGGCTCTTGCCAACAGCCTGGGCAGGGGAGCTGTCAGGGGCACACAAGGACACGGGCTCACCACAGCAGCACTGGTGCGACCAAGAGGTTGTGGAGGAAGAGGGATGTCTCTGCAGCAGCTCCCCAAAGGCAGAGCAGACCAGTGCTGGGACCCCCAGCCATGCCAGCCTGGGTGCCGAGGAGAGCTGGGATGCACTGTTCAACGATGATGGGGACTGCCTGGACCCACGTCTGCTGGAGGAGGTATGTCCTGCGGACCGGTGCCATGGGGGGGTTGCTGGTTCCCATTCCATCCTGCAGTACTGGTGAAGGCTTAGGGACATCTTCTGTCTATAGTACGTAAAGTGCACCTGGTAGAACTTGCTCAAGCACTGTAAACCTGCACCCTCCTGAAACCATGGCTCATGATAAAGAAATGGGCTGAGGCATGGGTTCCCACTGAAATAGCTACAGGAAGTTTTCTTCAAAACTTCAGCTTCTTAATCAGCTGTGGCTCATTACCATCCCCTCCTGAATGCGTGCCACTGAATTTACTACAATTAGCTGTTTAGTGCCAGGACCCATGCTGTTTTCCTTCCATTCATGAGGAAAGCTCAGCTTCTGTAGTGAGGCTGGGTATCCCTTACTGCATTTTAAATCAGTAGCGTCAAACCAGTAATTTACCAAATGACATTAATGTGCACAAAGTAACAAACAGCGTATTGTTACAGTCAGTGTCTGTCCAACGGGGCTGCAAGCAGAATGTGAAGTGGTGGCTAGTGCCTGGTAAGAGCATCTGTGATGGGATGAGATTAACTCAAGAGCATCCTTACTGAGGGGCACCAGTACTACCTTGTCCACAGGGCTGTGCTTGGTCTGGTGTGCCCTTGCCAAACCTGGCATGGGGCTGGAACACGGTGTGGGGCACACAGGGCTTGCCTCTGAGGCTGCATAGAGGGAGATGTCTAAGAGCTTTGGGTACTCACACCCTGCCTGGCTGTGCTTTCCTCAGCTGTAACCTTCCACCCTCCAGCCAGGAGGCTGAAGTGAGTGCCGGCATGAGGGGGATGGTGCTAGTGCTCCGATGAGCTGGCGCACACAGCGCTGGTGTTCTGTGGGCTGGCACAGGAGGCATGGCTTTATCTTTGGGCACAGGAGAGTGGCTGCCTGGCCCTGCTGAGGAAGTAGGTCAGGGAGGGCTGGTGTTAATGATGCAGCTATAGGATGATGCCCACAAGGTTGTGCCATGTGGTACCAGCACTATCCGTGATCAGCTCTGGAGTGTCCATGTTAGCTTCCCCATGCATGAGCTCTGGTCAAAGTTTGAGCTTTTCCAGGGAGCTTACAAAAATGGATGAACAAGAACGTTAAAAGGGGATTTATCAACTAAAAGTTGCTATTTTCACCCCCACGAATGTTCCTATGCTGAGCCTGGTGCTTCCTGAGCCCTTTGAGCTCTCAGCATGTGGACACAGCTGCTTAGGGAGGGCACAGGCTCTTGGGGAGAGGGAGCTGTTGTTAATTAACAAAAAGGACAAGAAAATTAGTAGTTTTCTTCCTTGTAACTGAATCCTTATGCATGGCAGATAGCTGCCAGAAAACAAGATTTATGACATTCTGTGTGTAGGAGAAATTTCTGATAGGGAATGGCTCTGTAATTTAGCAGGGAAAAAACACCATAGTTAGATCCATTGGCTGGAAACTGAAAGCAGATAAATTCAGAGTAGAAATCAATTTGAACACATGGGGTAATTAAGCACAGCCACCATTTCCTTGCAAGTTCGGTGGACCCTCCATCAGCTGGCATGGTGTGTTGGGGCTGCAGTGCATGAGCCAGCACACACCTCCTCCCCAGCGCTGAAGGTGCACTCCTGGAGAACGAGCAGACGCTTAAGTGACAGCCACAGACCCCTCCAGCGAGGGTGCATCAGCTGTGTCAGCAGTGAGGCCTGATGGACAGGGTTCATTCCCTGTCTGCGGTCTGTCTGTCCACCTGTCAGCAGACTCTTCCCAGTGCCAGCTACCTTCTAGGAACCATGCCCCAGCTCCTGTTCCCTGCCCTGCCCCACAGCTGGGGGGCTGCTGGTTCCCTGCGTGCCAATACTGGTAGTGTGGGGAGACCTGTTGAGCCGTGCCTGCTGTGCTGATGAGCCAGATGGCTCCGGTCCTTGCAGCCCCACTACACTCGCTGATTTGTGAAGGTCAAGGACCGCTCTGGCACTCTGTGCTCCAGCTCTCTAATCATCTTCCTGGCACTACCTGAGTACTCCGCTCCCTCATGCAGCACCACAGGGCTTCATCCTGCCCAGGGATGGTTCTTCCACCTGCAGGCAGAGGGTGCTGGATGACTGCGCTGCTCCAGACTGTGTTCAGTTAATGGGTGATGGTGTAGGGACAGGTGGCTCTGCCAGCAGTGCTAGCATGTCCTGTGAGCTCCATAACTCAGCGCTACCCTCTGCCGACATCCAGCCACTCTGGCAGCACTCCCTCACCTGCCATGATTCCATCTTCCCCACAAAATTGTTGGAATGAGCACTTTTTATTGACTGAGCTGGCTGGGATTTATGGTCTCTAACCTTCCAGCCGTGATATGCTCTGCTACAAGCACTTGGGGGATTGGGCTGAGAACCTGGCTGAGTTATATGCCTGCTCCCTGGCACCACGCTGGCCCCATGCTCTGGGGAGGATGAGGAAGCCACCAGTGGCTTCAGGCTGTGCCTGGCCTGGTGGCTCAGCCAGAGAAGACCTGTGAATGCCCTCAGCTGCCAGCATGGCACCATTTCGAAAGCAGATGTGCAGCAAGTAGTGCCCATAGGCAGTGATGATGTGTGGTGGAAGGGAGCAAAGGGTGGCTATACCCCCATGTTGTGGCACTGGGAGACTGCTGACATGTTTTAAAAGGAAGCCATCATCTTTTAGAGCCAGAAAAAAGTGCCCTGCTATGAGATAATAAATGCGCACAACCCGTTTAGCTTCTCAAGAAGAAGATTGAGAAGGGACTTGATTAATGTAAGTGCCATCATGTGGAGGGGACTGAGGCTCTTTAATCCAGCAGAGAGGCAGAACAAGAACCAATGGCTGCAAAGCCAAGCCAGTCAAATTCAAATAAGGCATAATTTTTTTAGCCACACAGGTGATTAACCTCCAGAACTTGTTCTGCTGGGGAGCACTGGATTTCCCACCTTGGCATCTGGGGTGCTGCTGGGCTGCTCTGGTGCATGTACTCCAACCGGGTCATACTGAGCCCAGGGCTTCCATGGGGTGGGCAGATGTCAGTCTTTCCTTCTGAACTTGCTATTTGTTGTTTCCCAAATGTATTTTGGGTCAACACATCACTGTGAAAGGAGGGGGTGTTCTTGGAGGTGCACACTCTGTCTCACCAGTGCTGTACCTACCGTGTCCCCAGCAGCAATACAGAGTGTGGCAAGCAAAGGGATGCTGGTAATGGGAAAGGCAAGTGCATGGTGTGAGAGCCTTTGTTGATAACTCCTAATATCTCAACACTGTGAATCCATCTGCAGTGCTGAGAAGGGAAATGGGAGCTGGAACACTTCCCAGGGAGCATTTGCCATGGTTTGGGAACTGGCATAGGGTGGGTGGGCACAGGTTCCTCAGTGCTGTGCCTCTCCCACGCCTGCAGCTCTCAGCGGGTGAGAAGCACCAGGAAAGCTTCCAGTCACCCCGCTTCAACTACTATGGGGCCAAGTCTGCTGCACTGGACATCAGTGATGATGAGCTGCCCCATGTCATCGAGATCTATGATTTCCCTGCGGATTTCCGCACCGAGGACCTGCTGCGCGTCTTCTGCAGCTATCAGTGAGTCTGCTAGCAGTGCACTGTTCCCGGTGCTGGGGTCCTCTGTCTGGACTCTGCTCCAGACCCCTGGCTACCTGGTGCCAATGTCTTGTTGAGCTTCCTTCTCTCTGGCAGGAAGAAAGGCTTTGATATTAAGTGGGTGGATGATACACATGCCCTGGGCATCTTCTCCAGCCCCATAACAGGTACTGCCCCCATTTCAGCTGGGGATGGGAAGGTAGGAGCATCCCCTGCCTCCCTTGTGGCCAGATCCTGGGACTGGCCCCACACTTGCTCTCTCCCTGCAGCATGTGATGCCCTCAGCACAAAGCACCTGATGGTGAAGACACGCCCATTGTCCCAGGGCACCCGTGCCTCAAAAGCCAAAGCCAGGGCATATGCCGGTGAGCGATGCTGTCTCCTGCTGGCTTGTGCTGTGGCACTTGTGCTGCAGCATCTTCATCCCAGTAAAAGGGAGGAAGGGGGCAGCTGACGCAGGTCCGCAGTACTGAAGTGCTGTGGAGCCATGTTGGCCACCTTGTACCTCCCATGATGTCCCTGCTAATGTCCCCCATCACTGCTCACCCAGACTACCTGCAGCCGGCCAAGGAGCGCCCCGAAACATCAGCTGCCCTGGCCAGGCGACTGGTGATCGGTGCCCTGGGAGTACGCAGCAACCAGACACCAGCACAGCGAGATGCTGAGCGGAAGAAACTGCAAGAAGCCCGGGGTGAGATTTGGATGCCCAGAGGGGCTGCAGTGTATGGGGACCCTCCTCAGGGATGTCCATTCTCACAGGGCACTGGGTGGGAAAGTGCGCCGGGGTGGGCACTGGACAACTCCAGGGGGAAGTGGATGGCTCTGGGGTGATGAGGACATGGGGTTGACCCTCCTCTTGTCTCTGCAGAGAGGAAGCGCCTGGAGAACAAGCAGCGGGAGGATGCCTGGGAGGGCCGGGATTGAGCCGGAAGGCTACACTGTCAGCCTCACTGAAAACACCTCTGGGGTGCCTGGGCCCCTCTCTGCAAGAAGGCAGGGCATTCTGCATCTTGGAGCTGGGATGGATCCTGCCCTGCATCCAAAAGCTGCTTCAGCAAAAGGGCTGAGCAGGATGTGTGCAGGTTGGCTGGTGCTGTGTGGATGCTGTCACTGTCAGACAGCACTGCCTCTTCTGCCCAGGGCAGGACTCTCAGTTCTGCCTGCTGCAGCAGGAGCAGCAAGCGGGACGTGGGGAGTTCTGCAGCAAGCACATGGGGCCTTGGGGGGCAGCCCTGGCCCCCTGGCAGGGCTTTGAAAGAGAGAGTTTCTCTCTCTTTATTTTGCTAATAAATGCCCTTTATTTTACTGTGCCTGGACTGGCTGTGGCTCTCCATGCTCCTGCTTGCTGTGAGTCCTTTGTGCTGGGGGCTGCTATGCATGGCCCCTGCAGCTGTGGGAATATCCACCCCTCCCAGCGGGTGGGTGTCTCTGGTGTGTGGGTGGGGGTGCAGGCAAGAGGGGTTGGGCAGGGCAAGCAGGAATGTGCTGGCAGGGACCCTGTTTACTTCCATGGAGCAGCTGTGGTCCTGAACAGCAGGACTCTTGTTGGTGTGCGGGCAGGGCCACGTTCCCAGGCTTGTGCAGGGCTGTGATGTGGCTGTGCTGCTGGACCTGGTGAGGTGGGGGCTTCCTGCCCTGCCTTGAGCGAGCAGGCAGCTGGGACCTGCCCTTGGCTCTTCTGTTTTGCACCATCTCTCAGCACCTAACAACCAGCCCTGTGTGCCCCAATGCTCCCACCCTGTAGCCCCCCAAAACTCTTTAGGCCACAGGCTGTGGGGCTTCTGTTCCTTTCACAGCAGGTGATGATGGGCATAGTGCTTTTCTGCCACCCCTACCGCTGATTTTCATGTTTTCTATTGTGGCTGCCTTGCCCCAGCCTGCTCTGAAGGGCTCACGTGGCTGCCCTGCGTCCCCTGGCTGTCCCCTAGTGCAGCAGCGGTGCAGCCGGTCATGACCCGGTGGCAGTGGCTGCCTGGCTCTGTGCCAGCACTGCTGCCAGCTGAGTCCTGCCTTGGCTGTCACCAGTGGCTTGGCTGGTGGAAATTTCAGGGCACAAAGCTACTCTTATATGGAAAGCATCTTTCCTACTGTCTGGCATCCCTTGAACCCCGATCATGACAGAGTGAGCTTCTGCTGGCACATGCCTCACCACAGTCTCTGGCTTTGAGCCACCCCAATGTGTCACCACTGTCCCCAACAGTTCCTCTACATGTGGGGACTGTTGAGTGTGGGTACAACCCAGGCTGTCTGGGTTCTGCAGGTGTGATGCAGTTGCTGGCAACATCCTACTTCGTGTCTGCTGACAAGCCAGGCATGGGCAGGGGTGTGTGAGGGTGGGTGACCCTGCCTGGTAGCTGGCTTGCTGGAGGATGAGTGGTATGATGTGTGGGTTGGTGGTGAATACTCCCATTTAATTCCTTTAAAAATTTGCTTGGAAACCACAGGAGGAAAAAAACACAGAGAGCAGGGCATAGTGTTCCCTGTGTCCCCACCCTGTGCCCATGAGCAATTGCTCTGAGGGGCAGAGTGGCTCCATCCCTGCTCCCAGGGCTGGGAAACTGCCAGAGCAGCCTGGGAAAGCCCGGCATGGCAGCTGCAGCAGCTGGTGGGCTGGCTGCTGGCCTGCACTGCCACAGAGCTGGCCTGGTCCCTTTGTGTTCACAGGGTCAGCCAGTTCAGGGCCGAGGTGCTCTGGCTGGGGTGGACCATTGGTGGCAAGCAGGAGCTGCTTGGCACTAGCCACATGTAGGCAGGTGGGGGCCCTGGGTGGCAGGGGGACACACTGCTTGGCTGGGGGACATCACCTAGACCACGGTTGTTCCTGCCTGTGAAGCAGCTTCATGGTGCTGGTGTGAAGAGCATAGAGAAAGGAGCAAGGAATGGTGGGGGTTGATAAACAGAGGTACCCCTTTCCCATAGCACAGCACCCATATCCCATTGCACAGCACCTTTATTGAGGACAGGACTAGTGCACGGGTGGTAGGGCTCTGTCCTGAGCCTGGTGGGGCAAGGAGAGCTGTGTGCACAGGCTGAGGTAGTCATCCTGGGGGTCACCAGAGCCATATAGGTGAGGACTGCTGTGGTACCTGGGCTCCCTCACAGGTCCTGGTGGCCACTCAGGGTTGGGCACCCCTGGGTGCTCCCAACCAGTCCCTGTGCTCATCTTCATCCTTTGCAGCAGCATAAATAAATACATGCGTCTTGAAGTCCCTGAGCTCAGTCCAGTGCTGCCAGGATGCAGGTGCCAGGGTGCAAGAATGGGGCTGCCCCATGGTGCTGCTGGGAGCATGTCAATGCCAGGGGTGTCACACGAGGTTGTTGACCAGGCGCTCCCGTCGCTCCAAGTCACTCACCACATAGGCGCCATAGGCATCGCCTGGGGGGGCAACAGCGTTGTTGGGGACATGGGAGCTTTGGCACCCCTAGCCCCACCACTTCCCCCTGTCAACCATGCTCCCTCTGCTCCCACCCCTCCGTACTTGTATGGCAGCCATGCATCCAGATGCGCTGCCCATCGTACTTGCACTGGCACCGCATCACGTTGTTGGAGAAGTCTGACTCGGCCACTTCATGCTTGGGGTTCACGACCACCTGGGGAGGGTGAGGGGCAGGGCTGGGGGCATTGCTGGCTCCTTCCCAGAATGCTGCCATGCCTTGCCTGGGCAGGGCTATGTCATGCATTGTGAGGTGTAGAGCATTACCCCCATGTGCAGGGCAAGGGGTGCTGGTGGTGCCCGTGGAGGGCATCTGATCTCTGGTGGCTCAATGCCTCCCCTGCCCCCATACCTGGAAGGTGTAGCTGCCTGGTGGCACGTCAGTGATGTCAATCCACTGGCAGTCAATGTCATGGCGGTAGGTGTCCCAGCACCCCACACTCACCCCTTGCTCCCCAAAGTTGGCACAGGCAAAGCGTTGCTGCAGACCTGCAGGGTGTGTGTGTGTGAGAGATAAAAGAACCTGCTCTGGGGAGCAGGATGGGGGGAGGCACCAGCAACTCTGCATCTGGCACCTACCTTCAGGGCAGTTGGTGTCCTCCAGGCAAAAGCTGGCCTTGTGTCCTTCGGCCACTTTGGAGCCATTGAGCGTCAGCAAGTCATAGTGGGTGAAGACCTCAATGCTGTGAAAGTGCCTGTGGGGACATGGGCTGAGCACAGGGTACAGTGCCCAGCCAGGAGCATGTGGCCAGCCCAGCCGCCCCAGAGAGACACTCAGCAAATTACAGCCTTGAAGCTAAATAAAGTCTTAATGACAGTGCCAGCACAGATGCTGCTAATTACCCCAGGCAGGCCAGCCTCTGAAGAATGGGTGCCACCATGGGCCTGCCTGGTCCAGGGAGTGAGCAGCCCCCTTTCAGACCCTACCCATGGACCACTCACCGGTGGCACTGATGCCAGGTCCAGGCATGGCGTCCCATCCTGGGTCGGAAATCAGCTCTGCCCAAATTGTGGATCTGGGAAGAGAAACGAAGGAGGCGGCGGTGGCCATAAGGCCAGTGCATGTGGTCGGCGGAGCGGGAAAGGCAGCGTTCTTCATGGGCACAATACAGCAGCTCCAGTGGCCGGTCCTCCAGGTAAGCTGTCTCCTGCACCAGCTGGGCATTCATCACCAGGTCTGGGGTGTCTGGCATGTAAGGGATCAGTGCAGATGGAGCAGGCAATCCCCACCTCACATAGCCCCCACTCCCTGCTCTCTGTGCCAGTAGACTGGGGATGCCTCCTCCCAGTGGTATCCCATGGGCTTCTGGTACTCACAGGCAGTGCAGGTGACTCCCGCTGAGAAGCGCCCCCCACCACTGGGGCAGTGGACAGGGCCATGGCGCTGGCACTGCTGAAGGGCCAGCTCGGTGCCGACACAGTGCACCCCGCTCATCACCACCTGGGTGGCATCAGGGCTGCCAGCCCAGTACCAAGTCTCCTGGACAGAGGAGGAACAGAGTGCTTGGACCAGCCCTCATACCCCCTGCCAGCACCCACCCTGCCTCCCCTGACAGCTCCTCGGCCTTAGCACTGCCACCAGTGCTCTCCCATCCCAGAGTTCCCAGCCACCCCATGCCCACACCACATTTGTCCCCTTGCAGCCCAGGCCCCAGGTGGGAACCCCACTCACCTGGAGGGCATGGCTGGCAAAGCCCAGCCCCAGCTGCCTGCAGACAACCATGGCCTCATTCAGACCCCACTGTGCACCACACACTGTGCCCCACTGCAGCTGCCCCTGCACTGGAACCAGCACCTCCACTACACCCTCCTCGGGGCTGCGGCCCCCAGCCAGCCGCACCTATGGGCAAAGAGGGGCCTGAGCTGAAGTATGGGAACAGACTCCCACCCAGTGCTGCAATGAGCTAAGCAGCCCCATGAATCCAGCTGAACATCTCCCACAACTTCCCCCTTTCTTACAGGGAAAACAACTTTTTCCACAAGTTTATCCTATGGACCCCCATCAGAGTACTGTTCTGTGTCATCCCCGCCTCCTGGGCCACTCCAGGGCTGCTCTGACCATCCACACTGGGCACAGAGCTTGGGGGACAGGGGCTGGGCAATGGGGCTGGGGCTCTGCAGGCTCTAGGGAGGATGTAGTTGCTCACCTGGCTCTGGAAGTCCATGTGGGGCATGTGGCAGCGAACAGCAGCATCAGCCTCATGCTGACACCCACTCCGCTCAGCATCCTGGAAGTGGCACTCGCCCAGGGAGTGCTCATGGCCAGTGCACTGGACCTCGCTCATGTGGATGGGCCCCAGGCCTGAAGCAGAGGGAGGGTTAGCACTCCCTGCTCCATGCCATCCTGGAGCAGGGATGGGTCCCCACTCTCCTGATCTGGGGGATCCCCCATGGGCATGGGGTTGCCTGTGGCAGAAGAAGCCACAAGAACCCCATCCCAGTGCACGCTGAAGCTTTGTGGACATCCCAGGATGCTCCATCAGCACCCAGTAAACCAGGGGCTTTCCTCACTGTGCCACTCCAAGACCTCTGCCTCACCTTGGCCCATCTGGGCTCCCACCAGAGCCTGCTTTGCTGTCCCATAGCCCAGTTGCCGACACACCACACTGGCAGCGACCAGGTTCCACTGCTTGTCACACACAGTTCCCCATTGCCCATGGCGCAGCAACTCCACCCGGCCCTCACCGGTGTGGGTGCCTGCCCGTAGCCGCACTGGGAGCACCTGGGCACAAGAGGTACAGGTCAGAGTCTGAGGGCATGGCCATTCACCTGCACCATGGGCACAAGTGTTTGGGGTGTCTGGGTCCTGCCTGACTCCAGGACCCTCTGTTGGCAGGATGGGGTGCGGGGCCATGCCAGGGCTCACCTTTCCTAAGGAGGTTTTGTGCCTGCCCTTGCCTTTCTGGAAGGCAGGGCTGGAAAGGCAGCTGACGATGGCATGCAGGCCACGGGGGCAGGCGTGCTGGTGAGGGGCTGGTGGGGTAACCTGTATGGGGCAGTGGGCCAGGTGGGGCTCTGTGCCCTGGCACCGTACCCTGTGGACCCAGAAACTGTTCTTCTGGATGAGTGTCTTCAGGCTGCCAAGAGAGAGAAACAAGGTCCATGGTCAGCTTGAGTGCCAGAGACTCTCCCTTATCCAACAATGGTGCTGGGTGCCCCTGCCCACCCTGGATGGGGCTGAGCCCTACCTGGAGTTTGGATCCTTCAGCTTCATGTTCCAGAGCTTCCTACAGGTGCACAGAGCAAGGATACAGTGGGGGTCATGACAACCTTTCAGGGCTCCAGATCCCCAACCCCATCATCCCTGCCCCACTCAGCACCCCATGGCAGGAGTTGGAGCAGTGACATCCTCCCACAACATGGCAGGGTAAGGACAGGTCCTCTTCCCACTGGCAATTACCACACCAAGTCTGGCTGTGTAGTGTGCCCCAGCGGGACTGCATGACTCCTGGCACTGGTAGGGGCTCATTACAGGCTGTATTTATAGCCCCAGACCAAGGCGGGGGTGGAGGGACTGAGGGACACTTGCTTCTCCTCTCCTTTGACCTATGCTTTGCTAGCTACAGCTGGTGACCATACTCATAGCCCCTCAGCTGCTGCTGAGTCCAAATCTGCCCTTGTCAAGGTCCCAGGAAGGGCACCCAGGCATGGCTAGGCCATACCAGTGCCCCACACACCCACCCCTGTGTACTTCCCTTCCCTGACACCCTCTGGTCTCTTGCCCTCACAGCATATCTAGACAGGCACCCTGCCCCATATGCCCCATGGCTGTGAATCACCTGCATATCTACCTGTAGAATCTGGTGTTGACATGCTTCTCCCGGGGGAAGCCCAACATCCCACAGACTACACGGCTGTTGTTCCTGGTCCAACTGGCATCACACACCTGCCTCCAGTGCCCACTGAGTTTCACCTCCACAGCACCCTCCGTCACTGGCACACTCAGCTTGGCCCACGCCAGGATGGGCTTGAGACGCACCTCTTCCAGGCTCAGCCCCGACACCTGCCACAGTGGTCACAGGGGTGGGCACTCCAGCGTCGAGAGCAAGGTGTCCAGGATAAGGACAAGGGGAAGGGTCAGGGGGACCTGCTCTAGTCCTCCTTGTGCACCCTGCTGGGCACAGGAGAATCCCATGGCCTCACACTCACCTCTCCCAGGTGACCAGAGGTGGTAGCCTGGGTGGGGCTTCCAGGCAGATGCTGTCCTGAGCACACCACACCAGCATCCTCACCGTGGTGGCAGTCGCTGATGCCCCAGCCGTTGTGGATGCAGTCTGCCAGGGAGCCCTCGCTGCCCCCGCACTGCACATTATCCAGCCAGATGGGGCCTGGGAGAACACAGGCGGGGCCAGGAGGCACGTTGAGGATCTCCACATCTCCCTCCTCAACACCATGGGCCCCACCCGGTGCCTCCCGCAGGCTGCCCGCACCCACAGCCGCCTAGACAGGCTCCTCCAGCCAGCACTAAGCACACTGTCCTCGCCAGGACTACCTTTCCCCCCCATTTCCCCCCGCCACTTACCTTCCCCTTGGCCATAGGTGGCACTATGGGTCCAGGTGATGGCCGCGGTGTAGCCCAGTTGCCGGCAGGCGACGGTGGCAGCGCGGAAGTCGAAGCCGTCGTCGCAGACGGTGCCCCAGCGTTCCTGGTACAGAATCTCCAGACGGCCCTCCCCGGCTGGCCCCCGTGGTCCCGCCAACCGTAGCTGCACCCGGGCTGGTTCCAGTTTACTAGGGACCACCCAGCACAGCAGCAGCACCAGAGGCAGGAGGATGAGGCTTACACCAGCTGGCATCACCATCGTGGTTCTGGTTTGGGGGATGCCTGGGGACAACCCAACACTGAGTCCCTGGGGATCAAGGCAGAATGTGGGGTGCTGCTGCAGCCTCCCCGTGCCCCAGAAACTGAGTGATGGTGGAGGGATATCATGCTCCCTCGCACAGCAGTGACATTCCTGTCCCTGCCCCGTGGGGAACACAGGCGCTGGTCCCTGCCATGCACAGGAAGCCCCACGAACACTGCCCTGTCCCGGTTGCTTCCTGCATGCTCCATGGGTGGGGGGCTCCACAAAGTTCCCCTTTATACCCACATATGAACCCTGTGCTGGACATCAGAGTGCCTTCTCCATGCTGCACACAGACCCTCTTCCCCATCATACCACCTTCATCCCCACTTAGAGGACTAGTGGGTTTGCTGCATACGCCCCGTCCAGATGCTCCCCACGCCCCCCACCCCCCCTCCCCCCACCCCCGGGGCCATCTCCGGCACTCACCGTGGCGCGAGGGGGGTGACAGGGAGGGACAAGCAGCAGCGTGGGGCAGGCAGTGGCGAGGTGAAGCTGTGGTGGCTCGCTCCGGCTCTCCTGCTGCCGAGCACCGCCTGCCGCAGCTTTTATGGTGCGACGGGGTGGGCCGCCCAGGGTGGGGGCCCACACTGCCCAGCCCGGCCCCCCCGCACCATACCTAAGCCCAGCCCTGCACCTTGTGTGTGTCCCCGGCCCTCCTCTGCCAAACAGGGGCAAACTTGTCCTCTGTCCCAACCCCTGCCCCTCCCCCTCACCTTGGGAGTCTGGGCACGGCCGGGATAGCCCCTACCTTCCGTGAATCTGGATGACCTCCCACGGAATGAACCCAGTGTCCCCAGTCAGGTATGAACCCCCTTCAGCAGCACCACACCATGGTGCTGGCCCGCAGCCAGGCAGAGGGGGATCTGGTTTATAGGGATGATAAACTGTCATCCTAGGGACATCCTGAAACGACACCCCTTGCCCCTTCCCACCCCATGCAGCAGCTCAGCCAGATGAGAAGGCATGGGGGTCCATGGTGCTGTTGCAACGAGGCCAGGACCTGGGGGGCACAAAGACCAGAGAAGGCTGTGGGGTGGCACCAGGAGCCCAGAGCAGAGCTCCTGGGGCTCAGAGTATCATTTTGGCCATCCCTGAGCCAGGCTGGCTGCAGGGGTCCTTAGACGCAGTCCCCCTCCGTGGCATGTGGAGACAGGGGATGCCCCCCCACTCCCTGGGAGCAACCTCCAACTTGGGGTTCTGCCAGTCCCCGGGGTACCTTGCTTCCCATCCACCGCCCTGTGCCACGCCGTGGGATGAATATAAACAGGAAGCCCTGCGACCTAGCCGTGGCCAGGGACCGGCCAGGAATGTGCCGGTAGCCACTGGGCTGTTTGTTTGGAGTCAAAGCAGCTGGTTCCTGCCGGGAGGAGCCAGGATCAACACGGCCGGGAATAGCCCGTGCGCTCATCGCCACGTCCCACGGGAGCCTCCAGCACTCCCGGGCGTGCAGGGGTGCACGGCCCCGGGACGCCTCTCACAGGGCACCCTCATCTCAGCCCTGTGCACCAGCCAGGCTTGAGGCACACGCTGGAACTTCTCCTGGGGTGCTAGTCCCTGCCCACCCCCAACATCAGGGCCACAGAAAGTCCTGGGGAGGGGCAGGGTTGGGGCCAGCAGCAGAGCCCGTGACTCATTTGTGTCTCGACGTTTTGAAGGTCAATTGCTCAAATATGAGGCCAGGAGCCTCCTCCGAACTACTCCAAGGCAGATGCTGGCAGGGGTGTAGGGCAGGCAGGTGCTGAGTCGTGTTCCCAGATCTGCTCCTGGGGTCAGCAAGAAGAGGCATTTCTCCCACACCTGGGACCTGCCAGCATCAACCTACCACAGCAGGGGCACTATGTCCTACTGCTTGATCTGACAGTGGCAGGCTGGAGGTGTCCTGCCTCGCTGTCATCCCGGTTGCTGCCACCCCTTGAGGTTCACTGGGTACCAGCACCTGCAAGCCTGGGCAGCCAGCTAAAAATATGCTGCCTGCAGCAGGGCAGCCCCGTGCGCGGGAAGCTGTGGGCAGTGAGGTGGCGTGCGGGGCTATTCTCAGAGGGCTGGGGGACTATTCCTGGCCAGTCAATATTGATTCAGCCAGCTCAGGTGCAACAGCTCAGCTTGGCAGCACCTTATTTAGGGCCTGGGGGGAGGTGAGGCGAGCGGCTGAATCGGGAGCATTGTCTGGGGGAGGAAGAGGGCAGGGAGAGTATGTGAGCTCTGTAATCTGTAGTGAGCAGAGACGGGAGCAGCTCAGGATAGGGCACACCCCGGGCCTGCCGCTGTTTTAGGAGTGGCCAGCGAGGGCTGCTGGACTGCACGGAGCATCTGCTCTGGGGGTGAAGGGATTGGGCCAGAACACATGCAGGTGGCTCCTGGCAGGAACAGGCTGAGCAGGGGGCCGAAGGTACAACTGCCCCTCCTGCCTCTGTCTAGGCTCAGAGCTGCTGTACATGCAACCACCCAGGGCCATAGGGACAGAGGTTGTCCAAGTAGCAAGCAGCTCCCTGAATCCCTCCTTGTTCTAGACATGTTGGGGTGATCCAGGCCAGCCCTGGGCTGGGTGACTCCAGCCAAATAGCCCTGTATGCTTCTTCACCTGCATCCGTGAGGAGAGAGAACACGGGCAGGTTGTCCCCATTCACTACTCTAGGACATACCGGTCACACTCTTGCCAGCTTCCCCAGGAATGCATCACCATCCATAGAGAGGATGGCACAGTGCAGCCCCCCTCTGCTGGCACACTGGGAGCTACACAAAGAGCTGAGAAACCACAGCAAGAATGCTCTGTCAGAGCCTGTGCCAGAGTTCATTTCCTTGAGTGCAGGAAGGGGCTGAGAGAGGCTCGCCCGACCTAGATGCCTGGTGTCCCGAAGCCACCTGGGCAAGGCTGGGCTGCAGCAAGCTGGGAGCAGCCACATATTCAAGGTGATGGGGGCACCCAGGAGCACAAGGGACCCTGCCAACCTCTGCCCCTCATCTCTCAGGGGATGCTGCTGCCCTGCAGTGCCTGGGAAACAACTTGGGGACAGTCAGGGGTCTGCATGAGATCAGCACAGTTCTCTACAGCCACAGCCTTGCACAGGCAAAGTCAGTGTCACCACTGCTATTACAGGTGCCTGAGGTCCTCAAGGGCCACCAAGGCAGCATTGCGTCCTGCTGCTCCCATCACTCCTCCTCCTGCAAGAGAGCAGAAATGGGGAGTGTGGGGCAGCTCCAGCCCCAGGAAATGGGGCCCAGGGCTGCACCAGTGGAGCTGCCCCACCTCCCTGCCCTGCATGGGCACAGAGGGGAGTGGACATGCCCTGCTCCATGCTGACTTTGCACCTCTTCTGCATGTCCCTGCCCTCTTCCTACAGCCCCCCTCGGAAAGTCCCAGCTCCTAGGCCTACTTACCAGGGTGGGCTCCGCTTCCACACAGGTACAAGCCCGGAACTGGGGACTTGTAGCCTGAGTAGGATGGTATTGGCCGGGCAAAGTACAGCTGGTCCAGAGACATGCCTCCATGGAATATGTTCTGCAAGCAGACCTCTGTGTGAGTTGACTGTGCTTGGCCTAGGGCTGTGTGCTCAGCAGCTCTGGCACTGGAGTGATGCTCAGAGCTGATCCTGAGCTGGTCCTGCATGGTACCCACCCCTCCAGGCAGCCCAAAGATCCTCTCCAGGTCTGGTGGTGTCAGGATGTCCGTGCCGATGACAGAAGCCTTGAACCCCGGGGCATAGTCTTCAATGCAGTCGAACACTAGAGAGTGATGGAGAGACTCACAGGCAGCTTGGAGAAACATGGTGGCTGGAGCTGCTGAGGGCTACTCTGCCCATGGCCAGGGACCAGTGCTTCTGGAGTTACCTGGGTCCTTGTATACATTACATGCCCACATTCATATATGCATTACATACCTGTGTCTGCATATGCATTTCTGGCCTGCTCGTCCCATGGCTGCCCACTTGCCAGCATGGAGGGGGTGTACTGGGTGAAAAGGGACACGACATGGCAGCCCTCTGGGGCCAGTCCTGGATCCAGCACCGAGGGGATGCAGAGCTCAATCATGGGCCTGGGGTAGCAGGACACACATCAGGCAGGCAGAGAGGGACTAAGCCACCCCAAACCTCTTCTCCTAGCACCACCCACCATGGCCATTGTGTCCCTTTCCTGGTGCACTGAGGTTTGTGTGAGGTCCTACCTGCTGGAGGGGTGCCCAAGGGTGGCCTCAGTGAAGGCCTGATGCAGGAGGTGGATGCCCTCACAGTTGAGATGGATGGAGCACTGGTGGTGGGGCAGTGACCGGCCATCACGGGTATTGGGGGCAGCCAGGAAGCTTGGCAGCCGATCCACCGCCACTGGGTGCAAGACAGGGGGATGGAGGAAGCAGGGTCCAACTGTGGGGATGGCAGAGGAGGTGGCCTCACCAATACCTACCATTGATCTTGGTGACAGGGGAGCGTGTGTCAATCTGCTGGATTCGCTGGACAAAATCCTTTGGCAGCTGCTCCTGGGGTGGCAAATGCCAGTGCTGGCTGTGAGGGGGCAGCAGTGCAGCCAGGGGATACCACCATGCTCAGCTCCCACCAGCCCCATGTACCTGGGGGATGAGCTCCAGGAAGGTTATTTGAGGGGAGGCGTTGGACAGCACCAGTTTGCTCCTCACCTCCATCCCATCCTGCAGTGCGACGCCCTGTGCCTGCCCATCCCTGCCCAGCAGTATGTGGCATACTGCCTGGGTAGGTGAAGGGGATAGGACTTCACCAAAAGCAACCTCACTGCCTGCAGGCTGCCCAGGCAGTTCCCTGTGCCCAGTAAACTGCCCAGGCAGTTCCCTGTGCCCAGTAAACTGCCCAGGCACTTCCCTGTACCTTGTCAGCAAAGATATGGGCTCCTCGGGCAGCTGCTGCATGGGCAATGGCTTGGGACAGGGCCCCCATTCCACCAGCCACATAGCCCCAAGCTCCCCGCTGTCCCTCCAGCTCACCCATCACATGGTGCAACAGCACATACCTGCAGGGGTAGGACCTCAGGTTAGTTGCTGTCTGATGGGACAGGTACGGCCCCTGCATGAGTATAGTGAAGATGGTGCCATAGCCCCCATAAATGGGACCATGCCAGCTCAGTTACAGGGAGCACCCACCAGCCAGGACTTGACCTGGGGACAGAGTTGTCCAAACAGCAAAAGGGCAGGTGGAGACCACTCAGGAGAGTCATAGGGATGGGAGCAGCCCCTTGCCCAGTCCTAAACCCTGAACCACCCCAGCAAGGCTGAGCAGGTAGTGGGAGGGAGAGGCAACAGGGCAACGCATGAGGTACCCAGATGCAACAGAGCTGAGAAGCTGCTGGCACAGAAGATGGTATGGGGGTACAATCATGAGCCTCAGGGGGAAGGGACCCTCACCCGCTGCCAGGGGTGTGGGGGCTCATCATGGCTCCAATCACTGCATCAGTAGCCAAAGTTGCCTTCAGGGGCTCTGACTCAAACCACTGATCCAGGATCTGCCCCAGGAGAAAAAGAGAGCACTAGGCTCAGGGTGGGGGGCTGCCACAGCACTCTTGCGGGCAGACAGTGAGATAGGCAGTGACTCCATACAGCTACTGCTGGCACTCACCTTGGAGATGGGGGCTGTGAGCACTTCATAATAGCGGGGCAGCTGCCGCCCCAGCGCCAGCCCTGGGGGTGGAGAACTGGTGTGAGACCCACATGGCTCTGCCAAGGTAGACTGCCCATGCCCGGTTGGGTTTGAGAGTCAGGCAGCAAGAGCAAGGTGGGCAAGGCTGTAAGTGTAGCTTGGGCTCCTGAAGAGCCTATGCCCTGGAAGGGGTAGCTCTGTACCACCCACCCCAGGTGCAAGCAAACACACATTGCCATCGTGGTCCTCCAGCATCCCAGACATACCTGCCCGCAGCAGGGGCTGCAGACCTCGCAGGGCCCTGAGCTGCTGCAGCAGGGAGCCCTGCCCCAGTGCAGCTGTATTCACTGGGGGGGCATCAAGCAGTGGTTCAAGGGCTGACACCAAGCCACCCATGAATGCCTCATACTCAGGGTAAGCCTGAAAGGGAACAGTGAACAGACAACAAGGACTGAACCATGGTGGGTACAATGGATACCCACCCAGGAGCATCCCTGCTGCTCCATTGGCAGGGCAGACCTTTGGGGGCTTTGCCCCCATGGTACCTGGGCATCCTTCTGGGAGAACTGGGCGATCTGCTGCTGGGTCTGGGCCATGTCATGCCCCAGCAAGAGGGAGCGGGGGCGGCTCCTGTCCTCCAGCAGTGGGGTGAAAGAGTAGGGGTCTCGTGGGAGCACCCTCAGACCATGCCGCTGCAAGACAAGCATGGCAGGACCCAACCTGCAGGGACCACCTGGCAGCTGGCTCACCCTGCCAGTGTGCCCAGAGGCAAAGGATGGGTGCCGGTACCTGCAGCTCCAGCTCAGTGTAGATCTGCGGCCGCAGAAGGCTGAGCAGATACGATGCCCGGGAGAACTTGAAGCCTGGAAGAGGTGGGGCAGTGAAGGGTGCCCATGGCTGGGCCTGGCTGGGGGGCAGGGGGATAGGGGATGTGCAGAGGTACCTGGCACAATCTCCTCAGTAACAGCTGCACCACCCAGCACGTGGCGTTTCTCCAGCACAGCCGTGCGCACCCCTGCCCGCTGCAGGTAGGCAGCCTGTGGGGACCATAACATCACACTGCCCATCCCTCCAGGGGAGATGTGTCATTGTCCCCCTGATCACCCTCCTGGGAGACCCCACTCCCCACAGCCCTGTGGGAGCCCCCAGGCTCATGGCCACTGCCATCAACACCCTCCTGTGCTGTGGTGCAGACCCTCTGTCCCATGCTGTCCCCTGGGAATGGAGGAGACAGCATCCCACTCTTGGTACTCACTGCGACCAGCCCGTTGTGTCCTGCAAGAGAAGGAAGTGAGCTGAGCCTGACAGTAAGGCAGTCCCACAGAACAGGGCATCCTGCCATACCCGAGTTGTGGGGCTGCCACAGGCACCCAAATGAGAAGGTTCTAGAGATAAAGGTGATTGGGAGCACCCTCCTCTGTCCCTGCAGCCCTGTCCCTAATGGTGCGGGGTAGGGAGAGGCAGGTGTCCCAGCTGTGCCCTGAATGCTGTAAGGAGCATGCCAGGGGTCTGCAACAGGCCCAGCACTGCTGTGGCTCCCACCCAGCCACTATACCCCCCTTGCCTTGCCTTTCCCCCCATTCCTGCAGCCCAGTATTGTCTCCCTCACCCTGTTACCTGCCCCAATCACCACTGCATCATACTCCTGCTGTAGCTGGTCTGTGGCTCCAGAGTGGACCTGCCGCGCTGCCAGAGGCCCCAGGGATGGATGCCAGCCCTGCAGCCAGCAGGAAGGGCAGACCGTGCCCAGTCTTGCCCAGAGCCCAACTGCCATTGCTCTGCAGTGCCTGGCCATGGCTGCCCTGAGACTGGCAGCCTGGACTTTGCTTTCATGGTAGAACTTTTCCCAGGGCTTCCGGGCACGAGGAGGACGGAGGGGCCAGGACAGGGGATGTCTTGGCACAAGGCTTGCAGGGAGGCTGGACAGGACAGGGACACATACCAAGCACCGCCCCCCCTGCCAGCTGACCCTGGCAGAGTTTTGCTGGGGGCTTGCAGGGGGAGCAGAGACCAGCTCCAATGCTGAGAAGGAGACAGGGCTGGATTCGGCCTGGTGCTTAGTAGGATACCAGGTGCTCCCCAGTCTGTTCCCTAGGAAGGCACTGGGCAGGCAGGCAGGGGTCTGAGAGGCTCCCAGCTCCTCCTCTGCTCCAAGGGAGTACCCAGGGCCACCAAGGTGGCTGGGGTGATGGGCCAACAAGCACCGCAGTACAAGCAGGCAAGCCCCAAGCACAGCCCTGAAAGAAGTTTGAGAAGAGGCAGTGTTGGGGTGAGCTTTGCCCAGAACCCAGTTCTGTTGCTCAGCAGGGCAAATTCCTGCCCAGCAGGACAGGGCAAAGGCCCTGTTGTGATCCAGTGCTTTCTGAACTGCTGTCCCCAGTGCCAGTGAGTGACACAGAGTGACAAAGGGAAGCGCATGCCAGACTCACTCAGGGCTGACACCATCCCCAGCTGTGCCTGCAAGGGTTGCAGCCTAGATGTACCTGGAAAATGTCTAAGTCACCTCAGCTTTACCCCCTGCTCACAGCTGAGCTCAGCCTGCAGCTGAGAGCAAATCTCGATGTGGGGAAGGGGGTGGAGGACAACCTGCCCCAGACCCTGCCAAGACCCTGAGGGCCCTGTACCCTGCATCTGGAGACAATGGTGAAAGGGTATGCACCCTGGGCCATTCCTACATGTGAGTATGGTTACAACACCTTGTTCTCTGACCACAACCTGGTGGCATTGCCGAGCCAATGCTATAAATACTGCTTTGGAAATGCATTTTTCAGCCAGATGGTGATGTGCCAGCTACCTCACAGCCCCACTCCTTGCCCGTCCTTGGAGGCTGCTGGATGTCAGGGAAGGCCTTGGGGAGCAGGCAGGAGGGTAGTGCCAGCCCCAGCCAGGCTGGAAGATGGAAAGGGTGCCTGCAGGTACAGCCACTGGCACACAGACACCCAGAAAGCAGCCCAGGTGCTGGGAACACCCACACACCC
The DNA here is from genome assembly GCA_025447755.1 of Corythornis vintsioides. Taxonomy (NCBI): domain Eukaryota; kingdom Metazoa; phylum Chordata; class Aves; order Coraciiformes; family Alcedinidae; genus Corythornis; species Corythornis vintsioides. The sequence goes on from JAOEGS010004182.1 coordinate 26,840, forward strand.
GCTTTAATCCTAGTCCCAAGGTGGTTGGAGGCAGCTCAGAGAAGGGGGATACGGGAGGGCTCCCAAAGACGCCGGGCCAAGTCACAGCCCTGCTGGACCACGAGCTCCGAAGGGATGATGCCCAAGTGCACAGTCAGCAGCTCGTAGCACTTCACTACCTCTGCCTGGTGGTTCTTGCTGTAGTAACGGAGCAGCTTCCTGGGAAGGAGAACACAAGGGCCTCAGCAGGCACAGCAGAGACTGGCACCTTATAACCACCTTTCCCCTAGAAAGTCACTGGCAAGGATACAGTGCCTTGTCCACCAACAGAAATGCAGCACCAGGCTGAGAAGATGGGCTGCTGCAAGCCCACTGACACCACAGCACTAGTTCCACCCTGAAGCCACATTCCAGCAAGAACAGCATCACTCATGATGGCATGCCAGCACAGTCCTCGGCCCTGGTGCCAAAGTACAGGGCTGAGAACTGCTCACCTGTAGTAGTCTCCTGCCAGCATCCCAATGGGAGCAGAATCATCGGAGAGAACTGGCACCTCCATCACCTCCAACTTGTAGCCCTGGAGCGAGATGAGAGCAGAGAGCAGGAGCAGGGAAAGGACTGTTGAGGAGATGTAACTGGCTGTGCCTACAGCCCTGCTCCCTGCCCCCAGAAGGTTCTGGGGAGGAGAGGCTCAGCCCTTTCCTGACCCCACGTACCAGCTCATTCTCAAACCAGAGGAAGTAGGAGCAGCAGTAGTCACCATCCTGCAGCATGAGCGTTGTGTAGCCCTTCTGTAGGTATCGCCGGGCCAACGCGATCAGGGACCAGACCTGGGGGACAAGGAGGGCTTTCCACTCAGGCTTCAGCTGCCCCAACTGTCACCCACTCCCATGGTCCTCAGCCCACTCCCAGCCCCATGAGCAGTACCTTTCTCTTGATGAAGGTGGCCAGGGGGCCCTTGCCCAGCTCTGAGCTAGACTTCTCTGTCACACTGAGTGATGGTGCCATCATCTGCCCAGCTGTGCGGTCCACGTAGATGAAGTGTACCAGGCCAGGAAAATCCTCCAGATATGTGAGGTGGGTTAAGGGTGTCGAACAACTGTGGTGCCCTTCCAGAACAGCCTGAGCCTTGAGGAAACCACCTTAGTCCACCACTCCTCCCTTTAAGCCCAGTGCTGGAGGGACAGGTTCCCACTCCCACCTCTGCTACCCCATTGAGGACCCCTCCTCACTGGGCTGGGTTCCCAGCTGCAGGAATGGATATGATACCATGGTGATATTGCGCCTGCTCTTCACCAACAGGAAGTCCCGCCAGTCCAGCAGCTTCTCCCTGCAGAGAAGAGATGTGGTAAGACACTGGCACCAAGCCCTGGCATATCTGAGCATGGGGCAGCCCCCTGGGGGTGCAGGTCACCCCCACATACTCACCTCATCAGCTTCTGGGCACGATCTCGCAGCCCCTGGGACAGGCTGTGGCCATTGGACGCCAGGAAGAGCCGGCGGTACATGGAGCAGAGCTGCCACTTCACATTGGCCACTGCCTGCAGCAGCCTGAGCCAGGAGATATTGATGGCGTTGAGTTTGGCTCCTGGGTCCCTGGCACTGCAGGGACAGCCATGCCACCCCCAATACTGAGAAAGGTCCCCACCTTCCCCAGAGACTTTCCCTAGCCACCCCATACTCACTCCAGGGAGCTTCCAGGCTCACTCCGGGAAAATACCTTGTTCTTGAAGTCTGCCCAGGTGTTCTGCAACTAGAGAGGGAGTGGGATCAGTGTCACGCTGTGGAGACAGCGGGAGAGGGTCCTTACATACCCACTCCCACCTGGATGTCCTGACCGCTCAGCTTCTTCACAAACTTGTCCATGCGCTGCCGCAGCTCTGCCAGGAATGGGTAGGAGCGTGAGGCTCCCGTCTCCAGCCCCTCTTCCAGCTTCCTCTCCAGCACCAAGAACCCATCCAGCAACTGGTACAAGGTAACAGCCACCTGGGTTGTGGGACCCTGACAGGAAGGGGAGAGGTGGATCAGCCAGGACGCAGACCAACATCACTTCACTCACCTTAGAGACAGCTCACCTTGGTCAGGAGGATGAGGGAGATGCCTGGCCAGAGAGGGAGGCAGTGCATGGTGTGTGGCAGCAAGGGGCAGTAACCTTCCCGCAGGTTGGCATCCAGAAAGATCCTTCTGGGGTTTGAAGCTTCAGGGACCAGAGGCCCCAAGGTCTGCAGCAAATCCTCTGCCATCTGGAGAGAGAGTGGAGATACTCAGCCTCCCCATGGGGATAAGACAAGCTGCACTGACCTAAGACACTCTGAAGGGACACAGCAATGTTGAAATCAAGCATAACTCAACTAAGAGAGCTGGAAGGACTGTGTGGCAAAAGATCATCAGCAAGTAAACTGCCTAGAGACCCAAAAAAAGTATCAGATAGAGGGGAAGCTGCTTGTAAAGACAGGTTGGCTTCTTACACTGAGGCCAACATTTGTTTGCAGAGCTGAAGAGGGAAGCAGCCCAGAAAATCCAGAGGCAGCAGAGGGAGTCACCAGACTATACTAAGGCAGCCCCAGCCTCTCCGTGCTGACAGTTCCAGATAGGGAGAACGCAAGCAACATATCAGAGGAAGACATTGCAGGGTTATATCCAACATGGCAGGCGCCAAGGGCATCCCCAGACCTAGAGCCTGGGGCACTCGTAGCTGCAAAGAACACCAGGACAGGCTGTGGAGGTTTGGAATCAGAAAAGACCACAGGACCCTTTCCTCACCTGGACGTCTGCAGCATCTGCCTCCCCAGTGCTCAAAATCTCGGTGCCCTCCAACCAGCTCTCACTGCCTGCAGGAGCATGACAGATCACCCTCCGTGCCTCTGGAGCCTTGGCAGGGCTTGGGGGCACAGGGAAGGGCTGCTGCCCAGCTGGCTGGGCACTCACCCATGCTGAACCTTCCTGGTGAGGGCTCAGGTGTGTAGTAAACCTCAGACATGGAGAGATCATCTGTGTCCTGCCAGCAAGAGCAGCTGGATCAGCAACAGGAGCAATGCAGGCAGCCCAGCCAGCATTCCACTCCATAGCTCTCAACCCAAGGGACATGCCTGGTCATCAGAGTCCTTCTCTGCAATGCTGTGGGAGCCAGGGCCGCTCACTGGGATGCTCTCACTTCTCTTGGGTACCTCAGGTGGCACCTCCCCTGTCATGAGCTTCCGGAAAGAGAGAAAAAGATGAAGCCCTGGCTGCCAAGGCATCACCCTATAGGGTCACTCTGCTCTGGAGCACCTGGGAGCTGAGTTCCTCCTCGGCACTCCGGCTGGGGTACAGGTCCTGCACCAGGAGGATGAGGATGAGCAGGTCTGCAGGGCGGATGGAGCTAGTGTTGCGGCTGCAGAACAGGGAAGGGAGGAGTCAGTCAAGATGGTGAGGAGCTACCCTGAGGAGAGTGGTGGAACTGGGGCCAGGTTTACTTGGAGTAGAAGGCCAGCAGCTTGGTGTGCACCAGGAGGAAGGCATGGCCCACCTCATCCCCACCATGCTCAGGGCTGGTATTGATGTACTGCACCACCTGCTGCTCCAGGAACTCGATGCACTGCTCACACAGCTGAGGGTGAATCAGTCGCTCCACAGCCTAGAGTACAGGTGTGGGTGAAGGTCACTGAGCCCCCTCAAACACAGCCACACACAGCCCATGGCACAGGTTTCAGCTTCCACTGCTCCAAGAGAGATGCCCCCAAGCCCCAGCCCAGCGCCTTTCCCCCTATCCCGAGACTCCACACAGCCTCACACCCCTGCTATGCCCTGAAGGCAAAGGACACCCCAAGGCACAGTACCTCCACAGCAAAGCTCTGGTCCTCCTCCCGCAGATGGCTGTAGGTCTCCAGTAGACCACGCAGCAGGCTCCAGACCCGCTCCCGCTGCTCTGAATCAGCTGGCCGCAACCTGCAACAGCCACAGAGTGTGAGCCGAGAGCCAGCTATCACCTCCCTGGGTGGGCTGGGCACCCCAAAACGCAGCTGCAGCCCAGCAGGCAGCGGGTCCTGCTGCAAAGGGCGGTCCCCAGCTTGAAGAAACCCTCTCCCATCACCCCAGGGCTGCCTGAAGACACCGCTGGGCAGCTGACCCGGCACCCTAGCATGACAGCCTGTGCCGGCCGGCCGTGCTCACTCCTTGCGGATGAGGTGGGAGTCGAGCGTGATGAGGCCGCAGTGAGCTTCCACCAGGCGCCGCAGTACAAAGAGGGTCCGGCGCAGGTCGTCCTCACTCTCTGTCCCGTCCCCGTTCACCGCGATGTACAGGCAGTCCCCAAACTGCAACCGGCAGCAGGGTCAGTTGGGAGCCGGCCAGGGCACGCAGGTCCCCGGTGCCGCCCCTACCATGTGCAGAACGTGGAGGTGTCGCCCGTGTTCGGTCGCAAAACAGGTGTAGGTGTCGGAGAGCTTCTCCAGCAGTGCCGCACAGGATATGATAAGGGGGGCAAAGAGAGTGTTGAGGCTGTCCTCCAGCGCCGGGCCCTGGGGCACACGCTCCCGAGTCAGCACCCACGAGTAACCGCGCACCACGCACACCCTCCCCGCACCCTCGCGGCCCCGTCCCTTCCCACCTGCCCGGTCTGGGGCGGCCGCAGCCGACGGAGGAAGGCGGCATCGGCCCAGTAGAAGAGCAGCTCGGCCGCGGTGCTGGCGATCAGGACGCACCGCATGGCCCGGCCCGGCGGCAGCGGCTTGGCGGGGACAGAGAAGGCGGAGGGGTCACAGGAACATCGCGGCTCCACCCGCCCCGCGCCGCTTCCTGCTCGACCGCCGCGCGTGACCGCCGCGCCCACGCGCGCAGCGCAGCGCAGCGCCCCCGGCGGCCCGGCGCGGCCCTGCGCCCCGCACCTCCGCCACGGCCCGGCCCCAGCGATGGATAGAAGGCACCGACGCCATTGACAGACCAACTTTATTACAGCTTCGGTAGCGCCTCGGCGCGTCCCGGCTGCTCCTGCCCGCGACACCGCCCCTCTCCCGGGCAGGACGCACTCATGGACCGGGAGGATAGGGCCTGCCCGCTGGCCCGGCCTCCCGCCACTCCGCTCTCTGGGCCGTATAATTTAATTATCAACGTTTCCAGCCGCGGACCGTCGAGCCCCGCCCGCCCGGGGCGAATCCTGGCGCCCTTTCTACCGGCCCGCTCCGCTTGTAGCATCCCTGCGTCGGTCCCGACTGGGCCGGCGGCGGCAGAGGGAGCTGCTTCCATGCGCTTTCTGCACCGGCAGCGCCGCCCGCCGCCCGGGGAGGTGCAGAGAGGAGTGGATCAGGCTGCTGGAGGGGTCACTTCGAGGGGCAGTGGACCGTGAGGGATGCCCATCCCGCACTATGCCGGGACTCAAAACTCTAGCCCTCCCCAGCAGCCGGTGGGCACCGGACCCGGGGTGCCTTTTACAGCTTTGTGGGATGGATTGCGGCTGGCCCTGCGAATTTGTGCTGCATTGCTCCAGCAGGATGGTGGCCAGGGCCAAGCAGGTCACAGGGCGGGAGAAGGTGCCAGGCCAGAGGGCATCCAGGGTGCAAGGACAAGCTCATGGCACAGTGCCTGCCCAACGTGGCCCTGTTGCAAGGTTACATGGGCTGCTGAGCATGTCCTGGGGAGGGTGTGGGGGCAGGAGTGGGGCCGGCAGGTCCATTCTGGGCTGCAGGCTATCGGTACCGGCATGCCAGTGCGTTCACATTCTTTACTACGTAGAAGCTCATGGTCAGAGGGGGGATGACCAGGGTGCGGCCAGCCCGCAGTGGACGAGGCTTTAGCTCAGGAAGAGTCCCATCGTCTACCATAGTCAATGGCTGCCCATTGAGCTGGACCAACCTGCAAGACCAGGAGAGAGAGAGTCAGGGCAGTAGCATCAAGGGTGATGGCAGCCCCATCTGCCTGTACCACACTTACTTGGAGTGGAGCCCGTCCTTGCCATAGGGCTGTAGCAAGTATTGGTGGACAATCTTATCCCGCAGCGTCCCTGCCAGCTTGATTTTCTTTCGGGAGCGATGCAGGTTGATGATATAAAGGGTGATGGACCCCCGAACATAGTTGTGGCTGCAAAGGGGAGAGTGGGAGCTGAGAGGTGCACTGGCATATGCTCTGGGACCATTGCCTCCAAGTAGTGGTTTGGGAAGTCTCTGCAAGAACTGGCCTTGTGCAGCCATCCAGAGGGGATATCACCATCCAGGCTACTCCTCCACAGGGAGGTGCCACCTCCCCACCATGAAGACTAGTACTACAATGACACCTGTCCAATCTCTCCCTCCACTCCTCAGCCAGAAGTGACACATCTTAAGAGAGTACCATGGTGGTATCTGGGGGTAGTAGTTGGCAGCCCCAGGGCAGTACCCCCAGGGCCTCACGAGGAGGAGGCCAAGACTGGGGGGAGCTCTATGTGCAAATGGCATCTGCCCTCACTGTCCTGGGCACTTAACTGACAGGTCTGGACACTGATCCTCTGTCCCCTGCCTCATCAGGCAGCCCCAAACAAAAGCTATAAAGCACTTTGCACCTGTCAGTTACTGGACAAGGTTTCCTACCAAGCTGGAGGCATGTTGAAAGCATCTGGACTGTGTAAAGAAACAGATTCTCCTCCTCCACAATAGCAACTTGTGTCTGCAGAGGAGGTGGCCGCCCCCCTGGCTTGCTGGGGCGGTTTCAAAGACCTTATCAGCGAAACAATAACCAGGCCGGGCTACCCGGCAGTGCAGCCCAGCGGGTAACCCGACCGACCGGGGGCCCCTTGTGTGAAATCCACTCCCTTGATCTCTGCTGCTGGGGCTGCCCGGAAGCAACTGCACCGACCCCAGACAGCCCCGTTCCCAGGCGCAGGCTTGCCACGACTTTCATCGGAGGCATCACCACCGCTACAGCAGCCAGAGCAGTGCCCAAGTGAGTCCCCTGGGAAACAAACCTTCCTTGCTGAAGCCAAGTCCCAGGCTCCTGCCCTAGCATGTCCTCAGTGATCCTTAACTCTGGGGGTGCTGCTTATACCCCCTGTACAGCCCCCAGCCTCCCTCACACCACTTACTTGTGGTAGCTGGTGCAGTGGGCATAAATACGGAGCTTGTCACGAATGACCCTGCCAGGCCGGGGTTTCCTCTGGAGACCAGCCACGTGGATTGCCAGAACCTTGGGACCAATGAGGCGCTTGTAGAGCAGGGACAGCCAATAGTCCTGGGGGGCAGAGAGGACAGTCAGCAGCACAACAGTTCCCCTGACTCACAGTGAGAGCGGACAGGAGAGGCTGGCTCCCCTGCTTATGACCTAGTAAAGTTCTGGCTGTTGGGGTGAAAACGTTATCTGCCAGATGTTTTCCTTGGAGTGAGCTTTGTACAGTTGTAGCCAAAATGGCATCTGTGTTTCCAGCAAAGAGATCAAGGGAGGAACACATCACTCTGCCTACACTGAGACATCAATACCCTCTAAATATTCTCAGCTTTAGGCTGGGCTGGAGAGTGTGGGGAGTGGCAGAGATGGCCTTGCATGTTCCCAAGGACACACACAGAGCGATGCCACAGACCTGTGCACCAGCTCCATCTGAAGCACATGGGATGGTGATATCTACAGAGCAGTCAGGTCACCTTCTACCCCACTCTCTACATGGGGCTGGATCACACCACAGCTCTCCCACTCTGTTTATGGCACACTGACTTTGGTGACTGCTGAGGGTGCTCCACTTCCCAGAGGTATTTCTATTTTAAAGCTTTCCATAGAGCTAAGCACCCATGAACAACCAGGGACAAGCCAAGCACTCAAAAATTTGGAAATGTTCATTCCCTGCACACATGCATTAATGATGCAGCTTTAATTATGTCACCATACACTACTTCTTCCTGCAGGGCATGGCCTTTCTCAGCAGTCAGGATGGGCCCCAAACCCTGAGGAGGGAGGTGAGGCTGCATGATGTCGGAGGCTGATGCCGGCAGGGACTCCCACTCATCCGCTGCAGAAGCTGGGAGGTGTGCAATAAATGAAGCAGGGTTGTAGGAAGGAAAGGCTTAGGCGCTTGCCTGCATTTCTGAAGGACGGGGCTCTAACCTCAGTACTCTTCCATGCACCCTGGGTGAGATGCTGAGGAGATGGAGCCTGTCATGCAACTCCTGTAGGTGCACTGAGGATTGCCTAGGTTCTGGGGCACTTTTGCACACATGAACACTCTTGACTGCCCCAGAGGAACCATGGCACCAGGGCAATTGGGATGATCCTTCATCCCCACCAGCAATGATGAACACTCATCAGCAATGGTCATGCTTGCACCAGGGACTGCTCTGCCCAGGAGCATCTGACCCACATGGTGAGGAGGTTTGCTGATGTGCAGAGGGGCATGGATCAAGAGTGGTTCTGCACACTGCCTAAGAAGGCACAAGGAAAGCCCTGTGTGGTTTTCAGAGAGGCATGTGGGGGGAATGAGGTCTAAACGCACCAGCCACAGGGCAGGACAGGCAGGTGGAAGCACAATCCTTCACACAGGTCCATTCTGTGGGTGGGAAGCCCCCACACAGTCCCCAGTTAAATGTGGTTTGGATGAAGAGGCCAGCAGATGAAACACAAAGCAGTGCTGCAGCAGCAAGGCACAAGGCAAGTACCTACCAACCAGACCAGACTGCTGGCCTCCTCCTCTCTCCAGCCCAGCTCTGCAAAACTGACCTGTTCCAGCAGCACTGGGCTGGCCTGGCAAAGGGAGATCCAAACCCACTTACCAATTTCTGAGGGAGCCGTTGCTGCAGTGCTGGATGAAAAGCTGCCTTGTGCTCTCCTCTTTCTGCTTCCAGCCAAAACCACAGGGCTTTGTGCCACACCAGCCTGGTAACTGCTTCCCCTGCAAACTCTGAGGCCCAGAAGTGACATAAGGGTGAAGGGAGAGGCTTGTGCACCCCAAAAAGGCTAATCCCATGAGGCTGAAGCTCCTGAGGAGGATGTGCTCTCAACACCAGAGACCTGTGCAATCTCAGGATCACAATCTCATTGCAATCACTGAGACATGGTGGGACAGCTCACATGACTGGAACACTGTCATGGATGGCTATGTCCTTTTT